>CAODLS010544177.1:0-16477 GCA_948243855.1 Flueggea neowawraea | reverse complement strand
TAACTTGTGTTGTTTCTACCTGGTGGGGATGCCAGTGGCAGTATGGTTGGCATTTTTTGCAGGGCTCGATTTTGAGGGGTTGTGGCTCGGAATGTCGGCTGCACAAGCCTCGTGTGTGGTGACCATGTTGGTTGTTTTGGGTCGCACTGATTGGGATTTGGAAGCCCAGAGAGCTAACCAGCTGACGGGATCTGTGGTTCTTGACGAGGACGATGTTGTTGTTGGTGGTGGTGGCGGTGGTGGTGGTGAAGTCTGCTAAAGCTGAAATCAGTCATAATCATTCACCCGTTTAATTAATCTCACACCCACTTTTCTTTTTTTCTTTTCTCTTTTTCTTTTCTTTTTTGGGATCTTTTGGCCTAAGTTGTACAGAAGTGGGATATTTAATTCTGTTCTTTTTTTTCCCTCTTTTGAGCAGGTTTGTTCTCAGTACCACTGCTACTTTCAGTAAAATTCATTTTTTTTACTGATATTTTTGTAAAAATTGTTAAATGTTACAGATAGTGGTAAAAAAATTTTTTGAAATCAGAAAGTGGTATATTTAAGTAGACAAGAAAACGGAAATTCCTCTATTCTTTCTGTCCTGTTTGGATTCAAACACTTGAAATTTAACCTGCAAAGTTGTTCCTGTTTGGCTGTGCATATATTTCTTTCAAGTAAAATCTTCAATTCTGCCGGTTGTATGCCCTGATTATAATTAATTCAGATAATAAGGTGAAAGATAACGTAACTGTTTAAAAGTAGCTCAAGTGATAGTAATAATTTAACTATTTAAAACTAATTCAAGTAATTAAATGCGTACGTTATTTATCCTAAATTTATGTGTTCGAGTCTATTGTAACTAAAAACAATAGTCAGGCAAAAAAGAATAAGTTAGTACTAGGATAAAAACTGAAAATTATCACAAATGGGTTATACGATATCATATAAAAATATTTTTTCTGATTATTCGCATACTATTTAAAAATGTAAAGTAGACGATAAAAAATTGTTCCGTAAGAATCAGGACAATAAAATTATCATAATTTATAATTGTTAGGATACAAATGTAAATAATAATTATCTCATATTAGAGAGTTGTGCCGTGTGTAAAAGACTTAGAAGTGACATAGATCCATAATCTATTACCTTAAGGTTTTGGGTAAAGATGTGGCGTCAGACCCACTTGTGTGCTCCTTCACTAGACCTACACACGATGTGGATCTCTCCAAGGCTCTTCAGGTCCAACAATTGGTATCAGGGCCAACGATTTGGCTGGGACATGCAATGACGAGTATGATGCGGTGGTGGTCCGGTATGAGTGAGGTAATGTGGTAAAGAACTGTATTGACTGGTGTAGCCCAAATCTATTGTGTGAGCGGCTGAAAAAAAGCTCGTAGACGGAAGGTTGGGGTCATGGGAGAAACTCTTGGTGACAACATGGTGATGCGCGGACACGAGAACGGTTAAGAGTTGTGTTGACTACTGAAGCTCTTATGGAGTGTCTAGTATGAGTGAGATTAACTCGTAGATGAGTGGTGTCATGGAAATAGCTCTTGGGTTAAAAATTCCACATTAATACTTGAAGATGCCTAAAAAGAAATTCGCAATACTGAGAGGTTTCCGTCGTAGAGGGAGCATACTTAAGTTCGATGTGGAAGTGATTCACACTTGAGGGGGAGATTGTTAGGATACAAGTGTGAATGATAATTTTCCCATATTGGAGAGTTGTGGTGTGCGTGAATGACTTATAAGTGACATAAACTCATTACTTTAAAATTTTGGATAAAGATGTGGTGTCAAACCCACTTGTGTGTTCCTTCACTAAACTCACGCATGAGCTGGATCTTTCCAAGACTCTCCGAATCCAACAATAATTACTCCTACTATTTCTCAACATGAAGACATATATACGTTAGAGTTATCTCTCTTATTAGGAAGTAGAATTTGAGTTTTTTTTACAAACATTTTGTTTTAAAAAAAATCCTGCTGCAAGAACATTACGATCTAAAATTTTCCTACCAATGGACAGTATTCCTCGCCATCATCCGCAAGAAGAAACTGAAAACTTAAGGGGCTTACGTCAATTTGATGCATTTGGAGTCCGTTTCTCAAGTTTCTTCAGAATATCAGATGTATTATCTGAGGTTTGGAATTCAACTTATATCATAAAAAAATTACTATAATATATCCAGTACAGATGATTAAGATCCAACGTGATCTTATGAACCAAAGGCACTGTAAACGAGACAAATTGCAAAATCCACCGTAGAGTTTTATTTTAACATAAGAAAACAAAAAAGAACATCTGTCCCCAGCAAATGCAAACTTAAACAAACTGAAACTTACTAAAGATAGAAAGTAAAACAATTTGGAGATTTAGTGTTTTGTATAGATATGCATATTAAAGTAGTGAAGACTTTAGATCCGAGGGACGTGTCGGTTGTTTGGGCTGTAACGTATACGACGTCTCGCCATTGCGGCCGGCCGGCTACTCCAAATGACCTTGTCTACCTACTACCCTGTTTCTCCCCTGTTTCATTTCTTCATTCTATTCCTAAACTTTAATTATGTGCTGGTTTCAGGTTTTTTTCCTTTTTTTAATAATGTTTGATTTGGGTTAATTAAATAGATGTAAATTGTTGATTGATTACTCGATTATAATCGTTACTTATAAGATTTGAACTTAGAATCCAAAATATAAACTTGAAACTTGAAGTACAAGTCTTTATTTGCTTACTAGTTGAACTCCTCATGAATATTTTTGTCTTCTTTCAATAGATATACTTTCTTCAAAATTAACATACTTACCATTGAATTATTAATGAGGAAGTTTAGGTTTAGATAATGGTTTTGATTTGTAATAACAATTATAATGATGGTAATGATTTAAATAGGGTGACAAGATTCGGGTTTCCGGTGCATTAGTTACTTTAAATAAAAGAAAGACAAGAATGACAACTCCGCAAACTTGAATTGGGAATCTGTTTTTTTTTTTATCAGAAAAATTGGGAATCTGTTTGGTGATGATGTAAGGAACATATGGCGGGTGCAATGCAAGAACTCCAGTTTTTCTTAACAAAAAAAGTGGGTAAAAGAAACAAGTTTCAATGAATTGAGAAGGTCAAATTGGAGTGGCTTACGAAAGACACCAATAAAAACTATGATCGATGATAAATCTCTGTTTATGTTGTTGACCAAGAAGCTTGTTAATGTAGGAATCTGGGCATCAATTCGTTTTGAGAATTTTTGCAGTGTTTTTATTTTATTCTCCTTAAACTTAACCCATAATTTAGACTTGCGCGCTGACCAGGACGGACGATTTGGTATAATATATTATCATGCTTCTTCAAGTCAATGCTAATTAAAATATTAATTAGGTGGATGTACTACACTTTGTCCACTATATACATTTAATTAAAGACGACAAGGAATTTTATCTTATCACTGAACACACAGTAGAAATTAACTTCAGATATTAAGAATATTTATTTTTTTTGTATTCTTTATTAATTTTAATGTGAATGATTTGTCTCCCATTAAACTAGTGATGAGAGCTTGACAAAAATCAACATACTAAAGAGCAAATCAATATGTTTACTGACATTCTTTTATTAGCAAATTAAGAATAAATAATCACCTTCAAAATTAAAGTATTAACTGTTCTCCTCCTAACATACCTACCGTTCAACCAAAAATCTTATTAGTTATGTGTAATGTTTTTTCTTAGGGTCATTAACCCTTTTTTGTCCCTAAATAAGAGGGAGGGAATCGGTCCTTTTATCGATTAAATTACAAAAGTTGAGAAAAAAAGGTTACATGTATGTCGATTCCGTGGAATAAAAAAAGAAGTGGACTTTTGGCAATTGATTTGTGAAAGGTAATTTTTTGAACTGTTGTGAAACATTATTAAGTTGTATACACGTAAATTTTAGAAGTAAGAAGCAGAGAAACTACCAATCCAATATATATCATAATATATATAAATATATGAACGTGGAAAAAAAAATTTGGGCACTATTTTTTTTTTATTCATAAATACTTCTAGATCCTTGCTTAAGAGTCAAATTAATTAAAAAATTATTTAAGATTTTAATTATTATTATTATTGTGTATAGTTAATTTAAATTATTCATTTTTATTAAGATAGACTACATGATAAATATGTATTTAAAAATACTCCACAAATAATTCCAATATTTTTTTTAAGTACTTTGTAGTTATGGATGACAATAAAGATGTGATTCAATTCCAAAGCAATATAGAATATTTTTTTAATTTATGTTGATAAATTAAAAATATTAAAAGATAAACGTGGATTGTTATTCTTTATCATCATATGTAACCTTATCATGAGATACAATTTATTTTTTATCGAAAAAAATTAAAATCAAAAAGTAACAGATTTTTTCTGAATAATCTATCAAAATAAAAATTTTATAATTAAAATATTTTTCTTATTGTATGCAATAAAATTGACTATCAAAATTTAAAACTATAAATTTATATTAAAAATAAATAAATTATAAATAAAAATAAAATATTTCAATAATGTACAATACACATACACAAAAGACTAATATACATATAGACACGGAAATTGGAAAAAAAAAAAAGTGGCTCACCATCGTCATTACTTTGAATGATAAAGTTAGAGATTAGAAAATAAGGTTGCATCATATAGTTGTTGGCTTCAAGAATCTCCAATTAAAACAAAACCGTACCTCAACTATGAGTTATTTTTTCAATTTCTAATTAATTAAAATGGCAATGACTTAGATTATCATTTGGTGCTCAATCTTTTAGCTTATACTGGCTATTGCATGCATCTGTAACTATAATCTAATCCCCTCTTCCAGGTGTAATTAACAAAATCTTTGTTATTACAAGATGACCATATTCCTCGGAATCCAAAAAACTCGAATTATTCCGGAGAAACACCGAATTAATGGTTTTCATGAGCTTTCAATGAACTAAAATTACTATAAAAAAAAAGATGCTGCAAAATGTCTTAACATTTTTTGTCGAGGCAAAAAAAAAAGTCTTAAAAAGTTTTGTTATGTAACATCCCAAACCCCTGAATTATTTTTTTTGTACCATCATCTCCTTCAACTATAAAATGTACATCATTAACCCCTTAACTGTTACTTTGTGTTTTGTGACTTCACTTCTTGACTGATTTTTTTGGCTTGGCTTCTTGGTTGAATTAAAATACAAATAGTTGAGTGTTTATAAAACACAACTTATATCCGGCTAAAAAAGCAGAATTTATATAGTTAGATAGTTTAGAAAGAAGAAAATGTACATAATTTAGAATTATGAAATATATAATAAAATAAATTAGAAATTGATACTAGCATTTAATAATTTACGGGCTGTGGCATAGAGCTAAATAATGTAGGAGTTTTTGGATGTAATAAGCCAAAATTTTAGGGGTGTAGCTAACAAAAACAAGTGGAACAGTAATGCAGTCGACCACAAAATTGATAAATTGATGGGATCATAGGGAGTCAAACGTCAAAATAGTGGAGTCTTTTCGTTAGTCTGAAGTCATTTGTGCCTAATATATTAATTAGTACTATAATTTTAGGGTTGACTTGGAATACAATTTTATGAAATGTAAATGCGATCCCAACAAATGCTTGTCCACTAAACAAAGGGAGATTTACACTTTTATGACAACATAAAATATCGATTTTCAAAAATGTCACATCAAAAACTAATTTGCAAAAATGCAAATTAGAGTGCAAATTAGAGAAACTGAATTGTAAAAATGCTATTTTCGTGAGAAATTGCTAGAAATCGCGATATTTTCGCGAGAAAATCAAATCAAGCAAAAAAGGTCACTAGAGGTATCCAATGGTCTTCAGAGTCTCTATTAAAGGTCTTTGTAGGTCTTCAGAGTCCACTAGAGGTTTCTAAAGTCTCCAGAGGTCCCCACTTGAATTCTCTAGAGTCTCCACTGGAAGTCTCCAATAGTCTTCAAAAGTCTCCACCCGAGGTCTCTACTTTAGGTCTCCATATGTTAATGTATAAAATTTCAGGAGTCAATTTTTTTAAGAAATTTAGCTTAATAAATTTTTAATATATCATTTTCTAAATTACATATATTTATAAATTATTTAATTTAACAAAAAAAATTTAGACAATATTTTTTATTGTATGCAATAAATTTGAAAAAAAAATCAACATTAAGGAGCAATTTTTTAATTAATAATGAAGGCACCATCTAGGGTTTCAACCCTAGCCTCCGTCGCCATCTCTTACCAGCCTAGCAACGTCTCGCCCGCCACAACACTTGTCCAAAAAAAGTAACGACGACAAAAACAAGCGAAGGAAAGAATGAGCTACGAGAGGAAGAAAGAAACACGAGCGACGGGGTGCGATGGTGGAAGAGAGCGAGAGACCAGATATGGAGAAGAGAGCAGGGGTGGAAGAGAGCGGCGAGGTGCGACGGTGGAGAAGAGAGCAATGAGAAGAAGAGAAACTAATGCGACCCGATCTGCAGAGAAACAAACGAAGTGGAAAAGGAGACCGAAATGCAAGAGGAAGAGAAGAGAGCGGTTTGAGAGAGACGAGAGAGGAGATAGAGAGCAGCTGTTGGCTAGGGTTTGTGTGGGGAGTGAGGAAAGAAAGAGACGAGAGAGGAGAGAAGGGTAGAGAGAGAAAGAGCTAGACGGAAAAAATGGGATGAGGATGAGATTTTGACTTTATATTTTAAATGAAGATGGTATTTTCAAAGATGGAGTTTTAAAATTTTGGTATTTGAAACAATGTTTAACCGTGATGCTATTTGTAAAATTAAAAAAAGCTGTAGTTTAATTGTAAAAATGATAATTTTTAATGTGGCACCTCACATAATTAGCTCCTAAACAAATTCCTAGGAAACAGCCTAAGTACTGTTTAAGCCCATAACCCGGGTCTCAGTGGAGGGTTTGACCAAAGAAAGGAGCTTAACTCAATTTAATTAAAAAAATTTCCGTCCCTCAATTTAAAATTATACAGCACATACTGTTTTTTTTTAATTAAACTTGGTTACCACATGTTGATATTAGAAACGATCACCAAATTATAATTCTGTTAGTATAACAACAGTATATTAATGTAATGCATTTACAAATAACAATATGATCTTAGACCACATTTGCGTACGATGAAACCCGGAAAATTTGGAGCTACAAGTAAGTTGCAGTCGAAATTTTGTCATGTGCTTTCTAATAATAGTGGTCATGTTTGTTTCGAGAGTGGAATAAGTATTTAATTATACGGTAATTGGTCGTTTGAGTTATATTAAATATACGTCATTTACAAATAATGATTTAAGAGTTCAATTAGTGAAATATTTTTATATATAATTAATTTCAGTATGCGAAACTGATCAGTATACAGTCCGAGATATTGATTAGACTAAGTACCTTTCTGAGAATTGAAGAGCAATTATCAAGTTTAATTAAATTTGAAGGGATAGCCTAATCTTGGTAGAATAACCCTACACCCCTACCCCTTTAGAGGGCCAAGCATCAAAATTGCAGCTTAATTAATATATAATCCACATTTTCATGAATCAAAAAACCAAATCAAATGTCCTAATCCCAACATTTTCTCTTGATAAACAAAAGAGCGTGACTTTCTTTAATTGGATCCTAAGTCTCAAATCCTCAAAAATGTATCTTGTTCTAATTTCTTGTTTGACTATTCTTGAGGAAAGCTGAGATTCAATCTTGATTCGTCTCCAAACATTTTGTTAATTTAGATTCCAAGTCATTCTGCATCTTCATACAAGTATACATAATGTGTGAAAGCAATTGGAAGATTCATCAAATTAAGGGATTTGCTACTTGCTAGTGATAATAATTATTGTGATGTTATCACTTCAAATTGAGAAAAGGACAGTAAAAATTTCATGAAAGATTTTGGAGGAGAATCTGGCTCTACAATGCCCGCAAGTGATTTAATCTTATATTTAATTATTTACCAATTGTCACCCGGTACAACCTTTGGACGTTAATCAATTAATAAATTGAAGTAATCCAGAAGCAAAATAATGGTAACTCAGATTGTGGCTCTACAATACCGAAACTCTATAAGCAAAAATAATGGTAACGATTGGCCGAGTACTCCTATTTATTTATGCATATGCATATATTCTATTTATTTATATAATGCAAACACTAAAATATTGAATTTTCTTGAACAGTTCAAGCACTAAGGTGAATATACCATTCTGTGTGTATCTTTATGATTGGACGTACTTTTTATCCTTAATAATAATCAAGCTTAAAATTTGGGTTGAATAACCTTTTTGAACGTCTTGGCTTCATTAAACTAAATATACTTGATAAATCAAAGAAAAAATATTGCATGGAATCTCCTATTTCTAATCACTAAAATGTCAAGTCAGATGCAAAAAGCCAATGATAAGAATTACGTGGTGCTTATCACAATAAAACATTGATTCAGCAAACAAAATACAAGACGTTTGGCGTGCATGCAGCATTATGAAAACATTGATTAATTAAGATTTGTTTGCCTAATTTTTGGTCCTTCAACCATAAGGACTAGCTACTATAATTCTTGAGAACAAGACGACTCTCCTTGCAATATGAAGTACTGTTATTTATTTTTTTCCTTAAAAATATTTACTAAATTAACAAGGACAAGGTTCATGTTAAGAATGCATTGAACATATATATAATTTATCCTACGTAAATATCCCTAATTGCTCGAGCCATGCATGACGCATTTCTTTCATGCAATCGCAAGCCCTCTAATAATAACATTAATTAGGTTTGATTTTGCAAAGTCTTCTAGAGTAATTGTACTTGTTGACGTTTAGAATTTTGGGATTATTATTACTAATAATTATTACTAAGTGTGAACAAGTTGCTTTTAATAATAGTACACGTTATTTTGTCACAGGGGGCAGAATCTCTTACAAAAGATTATACACCTTTTTTTATATATTTTAAATTTTCTCATAAGAGAAAAATAAATGATCGCTCAAGGATTATATAAAAAGAGAATAAAAATTAAATGGGGCCTTTTGAAGCAGTCAAGGAAAACTATAAAAATTCATGCACAATTTAATAATAAAAATTTAAAGTGGAGAAAAAAAATTGAAATAAAAGAAGAGATCCGGTTGACTTAGCATATTTTTCTTCAACCTTTTAATTGGGGAGTCTTTTTCGTCATCACCATAGATCTTATATATATTACTAAATCAATATATAGATAAATTTAAATTTAGCTCTTGCAAATTGCAACGTAAATAATATAGTGAAATTAATTTCAGAGGATTATATATGAAATTGATGACTACGATTGATAAAATAATTAATGCAACCCCAAGAGAAAAAGAATTGAATAAAAACCAAATAAATAACTCATGCATCACTTACAAGGAGCAAGCAAATTGTTGGCCTTTCTTTTCAACAAAAAAAAAAACAGAGAGGAATTGATTATGCCCAAGTTGGGTTTCTATTTTTTTTTTTCATATTCCATCCAGTATTTTGGGTTGTCCCACGTCGAGTTGAGGTAACTTATCGAGCCCAAACTAATCCAGATTCAGAAGTTTGATAAGCAGCTCAAAGGATGAGATCCTTATCACTAACGTTGCTACGTTCCCAGGGATTGAACTGTTAACTTACAAGAAACAAAGAAGCAGAGAAACAAGAGTAAGAGAAATGTGTTATTCAATCAAGTAAATTTGTGCATATTAAATAAGCTGATACAAAACAGAATTAACATGAAAATAAGGATCTTAATCAAATACCGTACTGCATAACGATTGAAAACAAACTCCTAAAGAATAGGACAAGAACTGAGTTATTAGGAGTAAAACTCTTCTAAAGATTGAGACAACATCTGAATTACCGAAGTGATAAAAGAATTTTTATTTCTTAACAATCCCTCCTTTGAACTGAACACTGTTGTGCTTCAGTTCAACTGTGCAGTAGAAATAGAATTTCCATCAGTCTTCAAAGTGACGACACCCATCAACCTCATCAAATTCTGGAAGGGTAGAATTTTCAGTGGTTTAGTAAATATATCAGCCAGCTGTTCTTCACTCTTGCAATACTTTAAATCAATGGTGACATCACTAGTGTGTTCTCTTAAAAATGATACTTCACATCTATATGTTTGCTCCTTCCATGCAATATAGGATTTTTGGATAACTTGATTGCTAAACTATTATCACAAAAAATTAAGGTAGTACCTGATTGCTGGAACTTCAGTTCTTCAAGAACTTTCCTTAGCCAAATTGCTTGACAAGCACAAGCTGTAGCAACAACAAATTCAGCTTATGTGCTAGACAAAGTGACAATCGGTTGCTTCTTCGATGACTACGAAACAACACTTGTTCCTAACATAAAAACAAAACCAGTCGTACTCCTCTTATCATCTTGATACCTGCAAAGTCACTATCAGTAAATCCAAATAAATTTTTCATCAGCATGCTCCAATGATCATAATGACCATCAAAACGTGGAATAGCTGGTTGCACAAAGTTCCCTTCGGATGACATTTTCTTGTTGTTGTAAAAGACACAAGCTGCTGCTTGTTAAATATTGAAGGCCCAGTGGGGCTCTGATACCTCTTTTAACTCACAAGAAACAAAGAAGCAGAGATACAAGAGTAAGAGAAATATATTTCTCTGTGTTATTCAATCAAGTAAATTTGTGCCTATTAAATAGGCTGATACAAACAGAATTAACATGAAAATTGGGATCTTAATCAAATCCCGTGCTGCATAACAATTGAAAACAAACTCCTAAAGACTAGGACAAGAACTAAGCTAGTAGGAGTAAAAGTCTCCTAAAGATTGAGACAACATCTGAACTACCGAAACGATAAAAAAAATATTATTTATTTCTTAACATGAACTCGAGACTTTTGGTTAAACTAGAAAAACTCATCCAAGTTGATCCAAGAGTTCGGTGGTGCGTTGGATTTTAATTAATCTGGTAATGATCTTAATTATGTTAATTAAAATTTAAAAAATGCCGACGTACGCATGAAGAGAATGGAGATCGTATGTGCTCTTAACTCATAATTAAAGTAAATTTTATTCAACTATACTATGTTGACAAATCGTTACAACTAGCAAATTTTTTTATGTGCTGTATTTTAGTATTTATGCTATATTAACAAAAATAATTATGTGCTCCGTGCAACATTGTTTTTCAACATGTATGTCTATAATTCGATGGCGAATGAATTGTATGTACTTAAAATCTTAATTCGTCTGTACTCGATTCCAAACCTTTGATTAATTGGCATATACAAGCTGTCAACAACTAATTAATAATTAATTAATTAATTAATCTATGTTCTTTTTTCCTTTATATTGGAGTATCAATTGCTTATTTAGAAGGCTATGTTTAACTTCTAGTATAAAAAAATGTGCGGTGGAATTACTAGCTTTAATCATGAATGGAACATTCTAAATTCTTATGTCGGCATTGGCATGAATATAAGGCGGCTTTCACATGGCACGAATATTGTCTTCAAAGTTTCAGAAATAAGAAAAAATGAGATAACAAATATATCATGTATAACAAATTATTTAAAAGACCAATAGAGTTGTAGTTTATTAGTACGGAAGTAAATTTCAATATTAAAAAGTTGAGAATTCGATTTAAGACGATACCAATATAATAACTTAACAAAAAAGTAATTTTTGACATAGGAAAAAAAATAATCATAAGAATGTACAGTTCAAGAATTAAGAGTGAAAATACCTAATTGGAGAAAGCAAGAGAGGATCCAGAAGCTTGCTTGTGAAAGGCCCTCAATGTGCAATAATCTCCTTTCAAGCATCATCGAACTTTGGGATTTATTAGGGTGATATTATGAGAAAAATAATTTTAACACAATCAGACTCGATTGCAATAATTAACAGAACGGATAATTATGCTATAACGAATGCATAAGTGGAAGAAATATTTTGGAAACCAATTATACCCCAATTACAGAGAACCAAAAAGAGTGGGTTATAACATTTTCATTCTGACGGAAACAAGAAACCGATGTGCATGATAAACTATATATACATGGCAATTCACAGTACCATTTGAATGAAAACTGGGATCCAAATTATGTAGGTCACCCTACAGCAAATGAACAGGCAAGAGGGAGGGCCATAAAATGAGAGGACCCATTTAATTAGAATGAAAAGGCACTTAAATTGAAAGGCCAAGTGAATGTAGAGACCAAAGTAACAACTTGATAAACAATAAATATTGATTGTCTAAATATTTTGGGGGTTTAGAAAAGGTTATCTAAATTTTTTTTTTTCCCTTTTCCATCAAGTTGGTGATGGTTTTATTGGTGCATTATTTTATTATTTATGTCAAGTATCTTAGGTGTAACAACGGTGTATGTCCTTTAAGAGAAAAACAAGTGTATATGCCATAAAATATTTAGGTGGAATTACTCATAAATTCGAAAAATATTATAATCTCCTATATAGTTCCTACATTATGAAACCACACTATTTGGTCTTTTTTTTTTGTCTCACTGCCACATTTCAATATTATTGTTACATTTTGTTATTGGCTATCATTTTAATTAATTGCTTGATGTAGCAGTCGGGAAATAATGAACGTGACTTCAATACGTAAAAAGTGGGAAATTTGTGTATTTTGGTATAAGCTGTTCAATCTCAATAAAAAATTAACAATAGAGGCTACATAGGGTGATTTAGAAATGAGGGATTGAATAAGAAATTACATATAATCTCAAGGGCCTCAAGGCTACATGGTCTTTTAAATAATTTTGTTCTCTCTTTTTTCTTATTTCGGAAGCTTTGAAGACAATATTCGTGCCATGTGAAAGCAGCCTTATTTTCATGCCAATGCCAATGCCAACATAGGGATCGCATCTAATCTCAAAGACCCTTGAGATTGACTATGAGTAATTCTCCAAGTATTTATAGTGTGACAATTCTCCCTTTTTCTGATATAGAATTCGATTTAAACGAGGTATATTATCAAATATGGGAATGAAAAATAGGTGTTTGTGGTGAATGGAAACAGTCTCTCAATATATATATATAAGTACATAACTGAACGCCGCCCAAGAAATAAGAAAAAAAAAAAGAAGTAAAAACACCATACGATTATAATGCATTCTCTTCATGCCTAGCCTGCACTTAGTGTTAGATATAGTGAGTTTAATTTAATTCAGGCCCACTCTATACGTATAGTTTTCGAAAAATATTAACGAAGGTTTTATCCTCGTTCTACTAATTTATTTAAAATTGCCAAATGGTCCCCTATTTCATTTTCTATAATATTAATCTGAATTGTCAAGTGTGGTGGGGCTATGGAGGGGTAAATTAAATTATAAAACACATAAAAATATTTAGAATGACAAAAACAAATGATCTTTACGTGGAATCAAAAGAAAAACAGCGCAATTGTTAAGAAGATAAGACTAATTTATTAAAAAAATTAACAGCGGTACCCTCGGCAGTAGTATCTGTAGAAAATTAACTGGTAATTATACACCCAATTAATTAATTAAGTAATTTTTTTATCTATCTTCACAGGATTCGGTCCAATGATATTTTACCAATAAATGTCACCAGGCTTCTAAATCAATATATATATAATAGTTAGAGAATTTTTTCAAATTTGTGACAAATATTTTCTCAATTGTCTGACAAGTATATCTGATAAATTTGAAAAAACTCTCTAACTTTTATATATATATATTGAATCCCCAAATTATATATATATTAATTTTTTTGGTATGAGTTCGCTATCCATTGAATTGATTTCAAATGATTGGCATGTGTATTTTATTTTAATTTCTCTTTTAAATATAAAACAAAAAATGAGAATTTTTGGTTAGATAATATATATTATATAAAATTTCACTCATAAATATAGTTATATAAATTTAACATTATGGTCAAAATTCTGGTTCGCATTTTTTTACATATAATTTTGTGATTACCAAGTGATTTAGAGTTGACTGGTCAAGTGTCAACGAGTTAATCTTTTTGAAAAGGAAAAATTGCATATAAAAATTAGTGGTGATTTGATACTTTCAATCAAATTAAGATAATATTACTTATATTGACTTAATTCAATACATGCATATGCATTCGCTTGATTAATACCATACTATATGAATTAGAATATTTTATTTTGATGAATCTACACACTTCTCTAAAAAAAGGAATAACATATTTAATTTATAAAAAATTATGATTAAAATTATAAAATTTCATAATAATTTTAAATATTTAATACTAATAGTTTCTCGTTTAATTCGCTAATACTTTAATTTTTATTATTGAAGTACTAATTTTAAAAATATTTCAAAAAATATATATTATTTGTTAATTAAAATAAAAAAATATTATTATTATTTACTGTATATAATAAGAATATTGCGCTAGTTCTAAATCAAAGAGATAACTATTGATAAATATGATCCTATCTGCCACTGGCGGCCCTTTTTAAGTTTGGCAAAAACCAGAGGTCAAACTAATTAAGCTAGGGCACGCTAAAAAGGAGCCAGTTGACCCTTTGTTTGAGCCAATTACTTCTTTGTTTGAGTTGACCAAAATACTGATCAACATTAGATGGTATAGGTTGTATATTTAAACAGAATAAATTATATTGTATCTTTCAATTTGTTTATATACACGTAGTCGCATACATTGTTCATGAATGTAATAGTACGCAAAAATAAATCAATGTGTAATATATTTTTTTGTTGACATCATTATAATAAAATTTTCGATCACCTTATTTAATAGGGAAGAAGTACATTGAAGAAGTGAAACTTTCTAATTAAGAAGCCTGAAATTTTGTCATATTTGGTTGGAAGAAACTGCTAATTATAAATTAGTTAACAAAAATAAAAGTATTTTTTACTATTTTACTTCCTCAAATTTTTAATTAGAAAGTTATAGAGTAATTAAATTTCATGGAACTTAATTGCTTAGAGAATTGAGTAATTGAACCAAAATATAACTAAAAAAGGGACTACATTAAAACAAATCATTCAAAAGGGACTAACGAATAAATATGGAAAAGAATGAGCTTGGAGGTATACAATACAGAAAAACTTATAATTAAGGACCAAAATGAAAAATCAACCTGCTTGATAGTCGAAGAAGATAATGAAAAATTGTGACTGGAGTGACGTTCAGGTTATTGACTCACCGCTAACCCTAATATCCACTAAATTAATTTTTTTAGTAAGCCAACTCGTATTGACAAGATTATAACGGGTTCAGCTTCCGTTCTTGAAAATGTTAGAAATGTGTGGTTAAAACCAAAATTCGAGCTTCACCAATATTAGTTTAAGTTTTTAGGTGAATTAGTTCATAATATGATTTGAAAACAGCTTATATACAGCCAAACGGCCTAAGTTCAAATTGGATTGTTGTTAGTTGTTAACTAATTAAATGACATTTAATTAAGCATAATGGGGAAGAAGACTTATGCAGAGGAGACGTGTTACTAGATTATAAAACTCACCTATTACTAGCTTAAACCTTTAGATGGATTGATTTTTGATAGAAAAATCGGATTTTGTACAATATGAATGGCAAATTAATTGTCAAAAAAATTACTGTTGGAGTTGAATGAGATTGATGCAAATGGTGTGTTTGTTAGGTGTATATTTTTAATTTACCAAAATTTAACTCAACAATTTACTCCTAAAATAATATGTATTTTTTATTTTTTTACTGTATAATCTATTTTTTAATTTATTATTAACAAATTTACCTAACAAGACGTGTGACCCTATTATTTAACATTTTTAATGATTCATAGAATTGATAAAAACAATAAAAAAGAATAAAAGGCAGAGACTACTTTGGCATCCGCGTCAGCTGCCACTCACGCACTGTGAAAGTCATACATACAACTTGTTGCTATTAAGTTTTATTGTTCGCTTACCCCAAAAATAAAAGTTGGGTAATTAATTATTTAGTCCTTGAGGTTTGGCCTATTTTATTATGGCATCCCTATGTTTTCAAAACACTAGTAGTTAGTCCTTGTTGTTAAAAAGAACTAATGGACTTGACGACATTATGGAATGTCCACATTACCCCTTTTAAACTAACCCAAACAAACACGTTTCATTCACTCACTCCCATAATCGCCCCTTCCTCTCATCTTTTCTCTTTCCTCTTTTATCTCCTCTTTCCATCTCTTGTCGTAAATAAACATCAAACAATCGTAAGCAAGAGAAAGATTGAGATGGACAAAGGATTGATGCCAACATAAAAACCAAGTACGAAAGGGCTCGAAATGGGTTTCTTATCACTGAGGTGTGACAAAAAAGACATTTGCATGTCTTCATTGTATTTATCGATGTCGACGCAATGTGACACGGGCCAAGGCTTGAACATCCAAGACATGGAGGAGTTGGCCCAATTCTTCCCAATTTCTCTAGAGTTGAGTAGAACATTCTAGAGAAGTATGGAGACTAGTAGAACTTGTACATATGCTAGAATAGTGTGGAAGAT
>CAODLS010544151.1:0-12132 GCA_948243855.1 Flueggea neowawraea | reverse complement strand
TTGATGAGGAAGACGTTGGTCCATAATCAAGGCACGCTGATAAGCAAAGGATGAATATTTGAAGAAATGTTCAATGCGCCTTAGTAATGAACTACACACATAGACAGAGTTCAGATGAAGAAAAAGCCAAAACGCTCATCCGAATTTGAATATTCCTCGTACAAGATGACGTTAGAATTAAAGGAGTGAACTTTGAGAACGACAACGCATGTTGAGGAATCAACAAGGCACATTGATGATCATCTGGTTAAAAGTGCATATTCTAGAAAATGGAGCAAGGCACGCTGATCATCCATCAAGGCATGCTGAAGAATTTATCAAGGCACGTTAATGAAAAACACTTTTCAACCAGAAGGACTGCAACTTCAACAAAGCACGCTGATGGCTAACAACGCACGCTGATGGCTAACAACGCATGCTGATCATTGAGGATATATATGAAGATCGCGCGTTGAATACCAATAACACACGTTAATTCTAGTGACGTCAATTAAAATCAGAATTCTCTCTCTCTCTCTCTCATAACGACTATTTTGAGGCTTTCAATGACCATATTTCTAACAGTGACTATAAATAAATGTCCCAAAACAGAAAGAGGATAAGAGAGTCATTTGTTATACTTTGCTATTATTGTTTCTCTCTTCTCTATATTTTTAAATCATTTGAGCTATTTACTTGCTATCATACTATTAGGTTTTTGTGAGTTGTGTAAGCTTTAATCAGTTGCGTCATTGGGTTGATTTTATATTAAGCAATGTTGTTTGTTTGGGGTAGATATGTTTTCTTGTTGTGTCTTAGAAAAACAAGAGTGTTGCTAGTGAGCCTTAGAAAACTAAAGTTTGGTTTGCTAGTCGAGCCCTCAAAAACTAGTGGTTCGGTTTATTGGTTAAGGCCGCAAAAACTAGATGTTTGATTTGCTTGTTTTGTACTGAAAACAAGTTGTAAAGGTTTTCTAGTTGACCTCGCAAAAACTAGGGTAATGGTTTTCTTGTTGAGCCCGCAAAAATAAGGTGTGACGGTTTGCTTGTTGATCCCATAAAAATAAGTGTTGTAAACGATTTTCCTCCACTCGGAAGTGAGGAATTAGTGGATTGAAACTCTCTAGTGGATTTAGAAGAGTGGGCGTAGGTCAAGAGGATCGAACCACTATAAATATTGGGTATTGATCTCTCTCTCCCTTTCTCTCTTTACTTTACATTTGATTTACATTATTGAGAGTGTGGATTGGATATTTTTAAATTTGATTTTGGTTTAAAAGAACTTTGTTATTTGATTTAGTTTACAAAAGATTTTTAACAAAGTTTTTAACTGGCTAGAAATCCAATTCACCCTCTCTTGATTTCCATTCAATTGCATATATTGGGACCGAATATTGAACTTACAAAAGTCTTGTTGCATTAGAGAATTAAGTGAATCTTGAAGATGACACTCTTACAAGTTTAGAATTTGTGGGTGGAGAGAGACCTCCTGGAAGGAAAGCCGAAAAAAAGGAGCAAATTAGATATTGAAAATGTCTCCCCAAGTTCATGCGTGAAACTGTTACAAGAAATGGGAGAGAAAAACACAACTTAATGAAAAGAAGCTCCAATTATTTGAAAAGGTGTACAGTAAAGGACAGGAGAGGCTTGTTTTTGGACAAGAAAAATTGCAACAACAACAGATGAAAGAGGATGAAAGGATCATGGCTGTAGATATAATTGGGATGCCTGAAATGCTTGCAAATTTTTACCATCAACGTCAAGAAAAAATATTCAACGGATGTCTAAAACTAGTTGATTTCAAGGAGTAATAATCTGGAACAATTCAACTTGTTGCAGAATTTTGATACTGAATTTTTTTTGTCCTGCTTTGGAATTTTTACACTGCAGAATTTTTGTACTGCAGAATTTTTGTCATGCTGTAGAATTTTTGTCTTGCTGCAGAATTTTGGCTTTCATGCATAATTTTTATACTGCAGAATTTTGTTAATGAAATTAGTTGCAATTATTAATGAAATTAAAGATGAACTCATTCCTCTATTAGCTCGGTAGTGACAAAGTTTGATTAAGAAGATATAATTGTTAAGCTATACAACTTTCATTCATGAACTGAAATGTACATCCATATCCAAAACTTTTTACAAAAAAGTTCTTCTGCATAATTCCTTCTGAAAATCTCTGGTATTATGAACAATACATTCCAGTTCAGCATTATACACATTAAGTTCTTTTAAAACCTGTATCAGGACTTTGGAATTTGTTAAAACAACAAACTAGTTAATTTAGCTTGCAATTAACTTTTACTGCAAAAATTTTTAAAAATCATTATTTGCAATCAACAAATCAGTTATAGCCTGCAATGAACATAATCACAGCAAATATTTAAAGAAAATCAGTATAAAATTCATGTCTGAAGTCTAAAAAGATTTAAACTACTAATTACAACAAATTGAAACACAGAAAATTTGAAGCAGCATTACATATCACTACCATGAAGTCTCCATATGTGGTCGATTAGGTCTTGTTGTAGTTGATGATGAATATCTCGATCTCTAATACGACAATGGCATTGAATTTTTTTTGAAAAATTTGTTGTATTCTCATGCGAAATTGATATGTTTGGAATGACCTCAAGTGAATCATAATTATAATCTAAATTCTTAAGATGTCTTTGATCTTCAACACATTATGTAATATGATGCAAGCTTTCATAATATCCTTCAAACTTTCACGATGCTAAAATCGTGTCGGTCCTTGCACAATTGCAAATCTTTCTTGTAACACCCCAAATGCCAGTTCGACATCTTTTCTTGTTGACTCTTGAGCTGCGAAAATAATTTCTGATTTTTACTTTGTGGAAATGGATTTTTTTTACAAATGTTGACCACGAATGATATATCCCGTCGTCAAGATAGTACCCCATTGTATACTCATGACCATTAATCGAATAATTAACTGGAAGAGCTCGTCGTTTCTATGAATAAGAAAGATCGGTCTTAAAACTTTACTACTATTGTGTGATCCAGGGAGTCCAAACAATGTGCGCTGTATCCAAACATCATATGAAACTATTGCTTATAGAATTATTGCCGGCTAGCGAACATGGCCAACAGACATCCCTTTCCAAGCAATTGGCCAATTTTTCCACTTCCTCACATTTAAGGAAATCCACGACTATCACCTTCTTCCAATAGTCTTTCAATATCAAATTGGTTTAGTGATCTCTTGTACTTGTCTAAAAAACCTGAAATGATTGCTTTAACAAATTTTTTAAGACTTTCAATTGTAGTGCTTTCATCGATTATTGCATATTCATCAACAAGATTTGTTGTAACTTCATGTGAAAGCATATTTAATGCAGCAGTGATCTTTTGTAAAGAATACAAACCCAAAAATCAAATAGCATCTGTTTTTGAACAAAACATGGATCATGAGATTCTACAACAAATTGAATACGGAGAAAAAGAGACTTACTCATTTGAAATATTCTTCAAAATAATTTTCGAGAATACACTTTATTTTCTCCAAAGTAGTCATGAAAAATCTCGTGGTTTCCATGAACTCTATCTCGCCATATATGGGCACACCCACAGATTGAACCACTCCGTAATGAAGTTCTCCTTTGTTTGTTAAACATATGTTTTACTGTGGATATTTTCATCTCTAATTCATCATATGAATCCGAAACATCAATAATAAAATTGTTTAAAATAGTAGAAAGCATGTTGTAATAGAAGAGAAGAAAAAAGGAGATAAGTGAGTACTGGTGGTGTAGCAGATGATGGAGGTCTCAGGTAAAGGTCACAAAAAATAGGAGGGGGACTAAATAACACAGGTGGAGGGAAACTAAAATACGTGTACAACATAAAGAACAAAAACGGAGGGAAGAATTGAAAAATGTTGTATAGAAATTCACAAAATAAAGGTTGGATATAAAGAGTAGCAACGAAAACCATACATAATTCGCTCTTTATAATTAATTGCACTATTTATTTTCATTAAAAGTTGCTTATAAATATAAAGAGCACCATTCGATATGCTCTAATAACCCAAAGATGACCCGTAATTATCACAGAACGGATATGGCACTGTCCACCAAGAAAATTAAAAAAAGGTTTGTTGATTAAGACGATGAGATATACCAAACTCCATCCTTCAACAAAAACTAGATATGTATAGACACAGTCCATAACAAATTCTTCGGCCATTAGTTATTAATTTCCCTACAATATCAATATTCTATCATTTTTTTTCAAAAG
Source organism: Flueggea neowawraea (assembly GCA_948243855.1). Classification (NCBI taxonomy): domain Eukaryota; kingdom Viridiplantae; phylum Streptophyta; class Magnoliopsida; order Malpighiales; family Phyllanthaceae; genus Flueggea; species Flueggea neowawraea. The sequence goes on along the minus strand of CAODLS010544151.1, from coordinate 7,895 downwards.
CTTGCGAACTCCAAGAATATTGGTAGTCCTTGTCGAAATTCCAATAAAACAGTAATGGTGAAAGATAGAAGAAGAGTGACAAAGAAGAAGAAGGGAGAGAAAAGAGATGTAAAGAGAGAGAAGAAGTAATGATTCGGAGAATAACAAATTTCTTTGTAATTGGATGAATGAGGATCCCGTCACATTACATGCATTTTGTACATTCTTCTCGTAATAGAATTTGCTGACTCAACTACTAGAATCGAAATGAAAATAAGAAACGGGCTAACATCAGACCCAAGAACATTTACAAACAAACTCATGATTAGACTCAAACTTAGATTGATTCTTCACTTGTTGGACTTCTGCCGTAACAACGTTAAATCATTAAACTCCCCATCCTTTAAAATATCTTTGTCTCAAGGATCAAAGCTTGGGAATTGTTGCATCATCTATTCAGTATCTTCCCATATAGGCTCCTCAATTCCCAAACCATCCCATCGAACCAACTACTTCACACCAGCTATGTTTCCTTTCTTGTACATCTTCCTCTGTAGAACATATTTTGGGCTACAGACAGTGGATGGAGCCCCCAAATTGGTAGGTAATTGTCATCTAACCCCTTGCAAATTACCCATTTTTTTCTTAAGCAAAGACACATGAAGATGGGATGAATCATGCTTGCACTAAGTAGTTCAGCTTGTATGCAGCTCAACTAACTTTTTGCTCAACCTCATAGGGACCAAAGAATTTAGGGCTCAACTTATTATTTTCCCTTTTTTTTCCACAAATTGCTGCATATAGGGTTGTAATTTTAGATGAACCCAATCTTCAATATCAAATTCCCTCTCACTTTGATTGTTATCTGCATACACTTTCATTCTCTCTTGAGCCCTCAATAATTGCTTCATTAGCAACTTCAGTGTTTCTTTGCTTCTTGCAAGTAATATCATCAAAATTCTCGATTCCATCCTCCAACACAAGACTAAACCTATGCATACACTTCAATAACACTTCAATGATCTCATTTCTTCCTAAACCTATCATTTACTTCACTGATTCCACCAAAATCACTCAGATCCAAACTCAAATCCATCAAATTCATCCTAACCTAACACCACATCCAATATGCAAGACAATATCTTTTGCATGCATGAATGTACTAGCTCCTTTTCTTGCATGCATGTACTAGATTACTCTCATACATGAAATCATCACTTAGAAAATCAGAAACATAACCGAAAATCGAGCGAGGTGCTACAGTTCAATGGGGATGATATTTTCCTGGCCGCTCCATCAGACGACATTAGATCACGTATCATCGTCAAGTTTGACTTGTGGCCACTGTCTAATCCCAACTACCGCTACAATCTTCAAAATAGTCACGGAGAACAGACACAAACACAAAACCAATAAACTTAGAAATAGACAGAGAAATGAAAGGGAATACAGCAACATTAGACCCAAAAATATATAAAAGAAAGCAGAGAAAGAGGGAAGAAGAACGAAGGAATTAATGTTCACCCAGCAGGCTTTAATAGAAATCAGATACGTGATGGAGAAGAAATAATAAAGTTGAGGGGGAGAGAGAATGGCAAGTTTTTCTAGAAACTCCAAAGAAGAAGATTTTATATTATATTAGGGTTTATAGTTTGAATAGCTAGAAAGAATATTTAATGAGGAAATAAATCAAGAAAAAATATAAAATATCGTATACGCTTAAGAAAAGAAACAAATAAGAAGAAGAAACGCAATCTTGGGTTATAGCAACAATCACTAAGTTGACATATTGACAAGTCAAAAAATATTAACATAGTCCTTTATTTTTTTAGCAAATTTCATTAACAGCCCACATGCTGTAAAAATATTTTGCATATAGTCCCTATTAGTACAACTTTGCGACAACTCGAGAATAGGCTATATATCAAACATAAAGATGAAACAAGGCATAACAAAACTTCTACTCTTATATTTGGGGAATCTAAAAATAAGAGTTAGACGTTTTTGGTTTAACATAGAACATGGTCCATTAGGCCCAATTTGAATAAATAAATCTTGAGCCAATGCAGAAGTCCCAACTTCTTAAAGTCTCAAAAAGACCTACCAAGAGACAACAACAAAAAAATAAATGTGATATCGCCTTTACACATACAATTACATTGACTTCATATTTAATAAGATGTGTTCACACCTACAACATTATGGTTCACATGCCCATTTACTCCTCTATAAATAGAGGTCTTTATTGTTCAAGGTACATTCATTCTATTCCCAAAAATATACCTAAAACTCTATCAAAAATTTTACTAACTTGAGTGATGGAGAGTTCCCTTGAGAGAAATTATTGTGGACTATATCCGCGCGCTAGACCCATCCACTGAGGTATTGTCCGCTTTGAGTTCATGGAACCTCACGATTTTATCCCTAAAAGACGCATAAATGGTTTGAGGGATGAAGGTGCTTATAAACGACCTTTGGTCTCGACTCCTAAGTGATGTGGGATCATGGTACTACAATAGCCCTCAGTCAAGGCTAAGGGGCTTAGGAACACAACTTTTAGCCCGACGGATTTTTGCTCGAATTTCCATAGACGGCACCGATTGTTGTGGACCATGTCTGCGTGCTAGGCCCATCCACTCATGGGCCCTCACGGTTTTGTCCCTGAAAAGACGCCTCAGTTGTTTGAGGGATGAAGGTGCTTATAAGCAACTTTTGGTCTCGACTCCTAGGCGATGTGGGAGCATGGTACTACAGAAACCAACCTCACTTTTTCTTTATGTTTGCATGATTCGAAGTGTTCATGATTGCTCATCTTCCATTCTGTCATTCCAAAGATTGTTGTAAGGTCAAAGGTAACAATACTTAGATTAAATCTTTAACCTATTGTTTGATATAAATTTGAATTTCAAGAATAAAAACTGTTGTGTGTTATCTATCATTGGTGGTCCAGTTGGTAAGTAAGCAAAGAGTTGTACATCAGATACGTATTCAATGGCGGAACCAAAGGGAACAAGGGGGCATGGATTCCCCAAACTTCTAAAATTATAGATATAGGACTTATATATCTTAACAACATATATATGGTCCTGTTTAAAAATAAATAGATTGATATTAAAAAAAAAGGACAATGAAGAAAACAAAAATTAATTGAAAAGTTACAATTTCGTTTAAGATGATTTTTTAGAGACTATCATTTTAATTTGTTTTATATATCATGATATTTAGATTTCATAACCTTTTTTTTTAATTTCTTCTCTTGTTAGCTCCTATTTTTATTTTATATACATATATTATTTTCTTCAATTTAAGTTTTTGTATCATTTTTCTAATCTCATTTGACACAAATTCATAATAGCACTTTAAATTTAAACTATAATCGAAATACCATATATTTAATCAAAACCTCAATTAGTTACCTTTGACACGATGATATGGGGATGATAAATGATATATTATTTTTGGCTCCCCTAAACTAAATTTTCTAGTTCTGCCCCTGCTTGTATGTCAAATATTATGAGGAATAAGTATAAAAAAATTAAAAAAATAATGATTTTATTGGTCTATAATTAAAACTTCTAGCAAAGAAATATAAACAGCATATGCCAATTCCCAACAATTAATAATAATTATTTACGTAGAAAAGAAAAACAATGACGAAACCTTATTATGAAACGTGCAGAGCCATCTCATACATATGAATATAAGTTAATTAAGTATAGCTGAAAGATCTATTTTATCATCATCACATTGCTTACATATATATATATATATATATGACGAGTGAACTGAACCTGGTCGATCAAAGTATGAATCAGAACTGTGGGTCAAGTGAATTGATAAACCCAATTGAGTTGTGAATGAGATGAGCTCCTAATCTATGTAGGAAGGCCCATATGGCTCAATAATGTAAGAAGTCAAATAAACCCTTATTAATACAAACACTTTCCAAATACATTGCAAAGAAAAACGTTCTCTCTATAGGGACAAAGAGAGAGGCCGACAACCTTAATGGCAAAATGAGAGAATTTTGTCTTCTTCTTCCCTACAGGGTATCCTGTAGAGATCGAGTGTAGCATCTAAACTCCGAACAAGTTGAGCACTCTTGTCGATAACACCGATTATGGTTTGCTTGTGAGAGACTGACACAAAATTCGATCATGTTCTTGTTGTCGCTAGTGTCCATTTTTACTGCTATCGAGGTAAGTAACTCGAACCCGCTTTTTTACTGTCAGTCATGTTAGAACGGCTTACCATCTTTCATTGGTATCAGAGCACATGTAAGAATTTCAGTATGTTTTGAAATTCGTGTTGGTCTCTATCTGGAATGCTTTCAGTATTTTCTTGTGTTCAACTTTTTGTTTCCAATGTCTGTTTTGATTTGAGTCCATCCATAGCAGAATTCTGAAATCACCATTGAGATCAATGAGCTCCAAAATATATCCTGCTAGAGTTTTGTCGTCGAAAATCATAGGGAAGGCAGTCAAATTGTCGAAAAAAATATAATTTTATTGAGTGAGGCGACATAGATGAGTTAAGACTCTAATGCAATTAGGGCACATGTGGCGAGCAATGATTGGTTCAAGCTTACCATATGCACCACTCAGAACGCAACACCTAGCAGAGATTAAGCTATAGTCAAAGATGGTTGTGCAACACTTGTGCACAACATGGACAAACAAAATGAAGCCGCATGGCAACAATTTCCAAGCAGGACGCCAAGTATATGACACTTGGTAGAGCTAACTGGACAAACATGTCAGCAAGAAGGTCCATTAATCATATGCCACATGGCAAAAAATGTCAGATGGGCAGCCACATAAGCGACACGTGTCACTGCTTATTTGGCAACCACGTCATCCATCTGGTCCACTCATGAATGATACGTGGAAAAATGTTGCCATATGGTAGCCACCTCAGCGCCATGTGGCAAGACACATGGCAACACAATTTGGAAAACCCACGCCACATCATCACTACGTGGACCAACCAGGGTCTGACACATGCCATCATTTGACACGTGGCCCCACTGAAAGATGTCATGTAGCAGAAGAAAATTGAAGCCGCGTGTGTGGCGCTTGGAGATGCGTGGTCCTTCTGTGTGGTGCATGTTAGTGTGTGACACGTGTCCTAACCACCAGATTTTGGGAAATTTCGGTAGAATCAAATTTAGATTTTGTTGGAATTTTTGTATATTTTGCACAATTTTTTGACTTCTAGAAATATTTTTCCGAAGCTTTTGAAGTATAAAAAATGTGTTAAAAATTTTGAAAATTGTGTTTTTTGCCAAAAATTATTTTTTAAAATAATTAATTTTAATACATGCGAATACGGTTCTCATATAGATAATTGGGATGATATTCTAATTATTTGGGGTAATACACGAGTATGTATATCCGTTTTATTTGTAATTTAATTACAAATATCCAAATGGGGTAAAAACATATTACATTGAATAAAGTGCGAATTAAGAAAGAATTTACATGTCTCCCAAAGCGAGTATTTTGGGAAGTGGTGGTCATAAAAGGAAAGAATATAATTATTTATTAATTGTTTCATAAACATTATGATACTTATCACTTATATTGGCTAAGTCATTGGTCCATACTAGAATTTCATAGAAACATAATCACCTAAGTGTCATCGAAAGTCACATAGAGATTCTAGAAAGCAAGAGCATTTGAATTTGGTTTGTTCAAGATTATTCTGTGATCGTGAAGAGAGATCGTGAGAAGTGGGAGCATCCACTTTATGGTCGTATGAATAGAATTTTCGAAAAATTGGCATGACCACTTACAAATTCTATTCGAACACGTCAGAAAATGATCCATCATATATCCAATTGGTAGACATAGGCTAACTACTATATTCGTGTAGTATTATTTTGGGGATATTCTATAAGCATTGTTTGTGTAAATGCTACCCAATGTTGACATATGTGTATTAAAATTAAGATTGATTATTTGGATTGCATTTGTTTCAATAAATGATGCTTATTCATTGTTTTGGCTTATTATTGTGTTGATTTGCCTTGTTTCATTAATTAATTGTTCGATTATTGAGTCTGTCTTAATAATTGAGAAGACCGATATGGATTCCCCTAAGTCGAGTAGATTTTAAAAGTGAATCCAAACAATTATTATTTATTGTCTATAAAATTAATTATAATATGATTGATTATTATGACCGAGATGGTAAATGTTCACCTAGTAGACATTTGAATTCAAAGCTTAATAAGATATTGTGCTAGTTTAATTTTGGTTGAATAGTAAATATATATGTATATTGTAGTAATTTCCTTATGTGCAACTATGTCTCATTGTTTGTCATGTTTATTTCTGATACTCACTGCTTGTGAAGTTGATTGATGCTAAGCCATACAGAGACGTATGTTAAGCTATGTTGAGCTTGGGCGACAACGATCGTAAATCCTAGATTATTAAAATCTAGCATGTACTCTAAGAGCAAGAAGCTCTTACTAATTTGAACTTGGTTATGGGATGAATTCAAGGAGGAGTAGAATTTCACTCGTCACACTTTGGATTGAGATGTCTATAGGATGTGAAAGTTATAAAATTCCACTACAATCATCTTTTTTGACTGTATAAAGGATGATGTAGTCACTTAGTTATTTTGCAAGTATCAAGATTGAATGTATTTACAAGATTTTTATTCCTATACTCTGTGACAAAATTGTATTGCAGAGAGGAGAAATGAAACTCTTTTCAATATGGTTAGAACTATGATGGAAAGAGCCACAATGTTCCAAGAATCCATATGCCTCTAAGTACGTTACTTGTACATCTCATGAGTTGTGAACTAGTCGAGCATATGACCTCAACCACTTAGAACCAATAGATGTATTGCCAATATCCATGATACTTTGGTTGAAAAGACAAAGAGGAGAAAGGTGTTAGACACCCTGCTATGTTAAAATGATACATTCGTTGTGAGATGATGAGAAATTAGCATAGTAACGAGTTATAAGAAGTAACATTCCTAGGTAATAGATTTCTTAACTGTGATAAAGTGGAAAATATTTCACTTTCTTTGAGACTCAAGTACTAAGTCATTCAGGAACACTCCATCCGAGTGGGAGAAATCTTGAGGAGGATGAGGGATGAGTAAGGAATTTAGGTGTAACACCTCAGTTGGTTTTCGATAAGGCTCTATGTAGTCTTTCATTTGGTTATGTTTCGATCTTGATCAATACGAGTGTCGAGTTGAGAAATTATGTTTGTAATAGGTGTTACTCGAGTAAGCATTCTTGCGTTACTCGAGTAAGGTGAAGGGTTGATTACTCGAGTAAGTCATGTGTGTTACTCGAGTAAGTAGTATTCTCGGATGAACACGAACAACACTTGGGAAAAGTGTTACTCGAGTAACAGGATGTGTTACTCGAGTAAGCAGCGCGTCACTCGAGTGATGAAGGCCTGTCACTCCAGTGAGGAGACTGTTTTAGGCAGGGGTCTATAAATACCCCCACCCAACTCCTGCGTTTCTCTCACTTCATTTCCGTCACTCTCTCACTCAAATACATGCAAAACGTGTTCCTGTTGCCCTACGTTGTTCCCATTTCATTCCTAGAGGTAACATTATGTATCTAATCTCTTCATTTCATCCATTTCATGTCTTTAAATTTGGATTCACGCTTTAGGCCAAGTTTGCATTTGGGTTTGCATTTTCGGGATGATTCTGAATGAATGGATGCTTAGGGTTGTTAGCTTTAAGTTGTTTGAGGTTAAGGGAACATGATTCAAGCTTTGAATCATTTTATTTGATGAAACATTGGTTGAGTTAGGGTTAACTTCGTTTTGGTTGATCTAGGGTGATTTCGAGTTGTTTTAGTGGGTTTGACCCTAGATTCGTGTTCAGAGCTTTGTTTAGAGCCAATGTGGGTGTTTGGTATCGATTTTGAT
>CAODLS010544150.1:0-10724 GCA_948243855.1 Flueggea neowawraea | reverse complement strand
CCTATGAATTTCACTATTAGGTTTGACCCTATTCCGGAGGATTTATGTCGACCTATCTCTAGATTTGCATGCAACTCCTCTCAATTATGAACGCTCTATCATACGCAGAATCTCTCGATTACACATGCACGAAACAATATTAGAATCAAAAGGCTAGCAACAATCAATTCAACAATACGCATTATAAATCATAATTGAGTCGCAATCCATAAATCAATTGAATGAATAGCACAATCCAATATCACATAATCTACCTAGGGTTCATCATATCTAGGTACACAATATAATTAGTTCATAACGATAGAGAGATAAACAACAAAAACAAAGAGAAATCTAGAGAGAGAAAGAAAACTCATGATTGAATCCTCCAATTCCTCGCGAAATCCCTTCGTTCTTGATGCCCAATGATGTTCTCCTCTGTTCCCACGTTCTCTGTCCTCCAAAGATGTATATTTCTGTCTCCAAGTTGGCTCCCCCTTGAATGAATGCCGAAACCCACTTAAATAGGCGATTTAGGGTGTATGGGATAAGACACAGGCATGACCACGACAGTGCCCAAGTTGTCCCGTCTGTGTCATTCCGCAAACTTAAAAATCTGCGGCTTGTACATGAAACACGGACACGGTTTCTGTCCGTGTCCAAGGCGAATATGTCCGTGTCTTGTTCTTTTCTTTGGCGTCCAACTACACGGACACGGCTTTGTGTCCGTGTCCAACTCCCATCCATCCGTGTCCACTCATTTCTATCCGTGTCCCTCGTCTTTCAACTTACAGTGGGTTACACGGCCTCTTCCACAGCCGTGGACTTTACTTTATGTCCGTGGATGCTTAGTTGTGTCACAGATTTTCTTCCTCAAGTCTCCCACAGACGTGTCTTGTCATTCCAAGGTCGTGTCTCACTCCCAATGCCTCAAATATCATCGTTCAAGCCCCGTTTCGACTTGTTTTCATTCAATTCATCAAGACATCATCAATTAACCTGAAAAACACAATATAAAGCGTAGAAATACCAAAACTAATGACAAACGCTCAATTCGTACTCAAAACAATATAAATTGCAAATAAATAAGTATAAATATGTGTTCATCAGAATTCGTAATTAATTTTATGACATTCATAATAGTATAATGCAGCGAAAATAAAAAAATTAACCTAAAATTCCACTAAGGATCTATGCACATCAACATATGCGATTAGGGTTAGTGGTTCTACTTTAGATGCAAAACTCGAATGTATGACTGAATGAAGTGTTGTTGTTACTTTTGGTGTTCAAAACCCGAATCTCCTTTCCTCACGTTGCCTTTGTGCAAACGTGTTTAAAGGTATCCACACAAACGAACCCTTTTGGACTGGAAGAGTTTACTAGCACTTAGAATCTCTATTCTATTTTTCTCACAAATAATTTTCTCTTTGTTATTTGTGGCACCCACAAATTTGGCTTTGCCATAGAAAATATGACAAGAATGTGATTCTATTTATAAGCTCATGAAAATCCTAGTCTTTATTCTATTAGGACTTGTTTTTCCTTGTCCCACAAGTGTAAGAACTCCTAACTAGTCATGAAGTGTACTAGGTTTTATTTTCCTTGTCATACAAGAATAAAGACTCCAAAAAAATAAGAGTATGCCAAAATTTAAATTGGGCTAATTAATGTTATTGGACTTTTAATTATATAATACATTATTATTAGATAAATCAGTCTCTTATTAGTACACATGGGCCTAATTTATATTGCACATAATAATGTGCCCAAAACATGTTTAATTTAATAAGAAGTAATTTATATTAAAAACCCATTGCATTAATGGATAATATCTTATATCATACTTAAGATATAAAACATAAACCCTGAATTATTATTAATTAATCAAATTAACTATGTTAATAATTCAATTAGTATAAGAGAGAATATTTGCAAGCCAATTCAATTAGTTCTGGTGTGTGACTCAATATACCCACTCGAAATTAGCAATGAACATTGTCCCAAAACTTGAGCCCAATGTCTATAAGCAGTATGTAGTAATATATTATGGCAATCCAAAATAGAGTGGAGTCAGTGATTCGAGTTAACCTTTCATAGTTTGATATTTAGTCATTTTGTCTCATGATATCTAGATTAAGCATAAGGCATGGATACATGTTAACCTTATATTACTTAATGTGTTTCTTGATCCCAATTAGATTAATACAACAAATGACATTGATAACCTCTTTATCAATTCATTTGAGTATGCATACATTCGATCAATCCTACTTATCAAGGCCTAAAGATATTACTCTTCATAAGAGGAACAAATTCGTCACTATTACTACCACTCATCTACAAGATTCATGACATATTCAATCATAGCCTTTATTATTACCCTGTTACGGATAACATTTGACTAAATTAAAACATGTAATTCCTTATATAGGAGTCGATAGTGAGTTTCAATCAGATAACTCAAATATCACCACTACATGAAAGCTACTTGTGACATCAATCCATCAAGTGCTTTCATAGCGGGCCAGTTCAATACATGTTCCCCAACATGTATCTATGTTCTAAGTGATATCCCATATCTATAATCAGTAAAACTTGATTATCCACTTACCAACATACTAACCTTAGTTTATTATTATTTCCATGATAACAATTAATTAGGGACATTTAGGATAATATTCATTTTACCTTAAGGTTTTACTATCAATTCATACTTGATGACATAATAAAGAATAAACTATTCATGGAACATATTATTTCATAGATATGAAATGAAATGCTTCTTTATTAAACAATAAATCAAATTATAATGTACATAAATGATTGGACTATGACATAAAACTAATAGTTGACACTGATGTGATAGCTTAAGTGGGAAGACAATTCTTTTTTTTTTTTATTTTCCAAGTCGGTATACTTATTTTTTTTATTTTTTTATCAATGTAGGATAATTTTCAAAAGGTATATAGTAAAATAGCCAAGTTTAAGGTAGAAATAAAATAACTCTACCTTTAATTTGTTTGAAGGCATCCAAAATAACATACAATATAGACTGCGAATTATATAAATGGATCAAGAATTGACCTCCATTTATGTTAATCTCATGAACGAACCACGATCTTGTAAGGATGGGAATGCTTGATTGTTTTGTGGCCTAGATTTCACCAAGAGATCGATGTAATAGGAATGGTGGTGTGATGGAGAAGACAAAATCTTCAAAACCAGAGTCTAATACTCTCCCATCTTTTTGATGCAGAAGATGAGATTTTGCACATTTTCGAAGGATATCCACGAAGCGTGAGAATATATGTAGGGTTAATTTTATCCACGATCACTCTAAATTTATTCTTGTTGCAGCATGGTCACTAAACTCACATTTATTTCAAGAAAGTCATCGAAAATTGATTTTCATTCCCAAACGGTCACTATGGCCAGATTTTAGATATCATCAGGCCAGAAAGATGACTAGACATGCCACATCACTCAAAAAATGCCAAGTGGATGCTGAAATGGAAAACCAACCAGAAACGATCCAAAAACTGACCTGAACCTAAACCCAACCCAAATCGAAAGTTGGAAACCCCTAAACCCATTCAATCATCACAACAATTAAAACAAATCAAGAAAAAAAAACTAAGATGAAAATCATGTCACCCAAAGCATCCCAAACCTGATCTCTCTCTCTCTCTCTCTATCTTTCTCTTTTTTATTTTTGCTTTATAAGCTATGATTTGAAGATTGAGAATGCAATTTAGAAAATTGAGCATGAAGCGTCGACTCCGATCTGTCTTTCTTCTTTGAATTGACTTCATATTTGGATCTCTCCATTCCTGTCGTTCTAAAAGCCCATCACTTTTTCTCCCTCTTTCTTACTCATTTCATCTTCTTCTCATCAGAATCTCTCTCAGTCTCTTCGATTTTGGTAAGGTTAGTTTTAGTGAAATAGGTTTTGTTAATTAGGGTGAGGTGGGTCTACTGCATCTAGGTTAGGGATTTTTCATCATTTTGGATTTTTAACTTTCTTATAATTTTTCTTTATATTCTCGAAATGGTTTTGTGAACTCGTTAGCTGTTTGTATAAAGATTGCACTCAAAGTTGAATTTTGAGGTTACTCATGTAAATCTAAGAACCACTTCTTGGATTGATGTATGCCAAGCAAGGTTTATTGATAATCAATCCAATTTACCAGTGCACTTTAAGAAACTAACTAAAAACTTACATCAATATTGCAAAAACTCGCAACATTTGGAAGTTCATACTGCTACATAAAGCGATACTTTTTTCTTTACTCTTTGATCTTCATTCAAACCTCAAAAATAAATTTTTCCTAGAAAAGGTCAACAACATGTGAACTTACAATATAACAACAAAAGAAAATCATTTATGCAATACACTGTTGGAATCAACGAGTAAATTGTTCCAGAGACAAAAATGAAGCAATAACAGAAAGTGAAAAAAATGGGTATGGCCTTTTTTCCAATTTCAAGAATCAGAAAGTAAAATGGTGGTTTTTGTATAAAGCCTTTTGAATGATTGAATCATTGGGGATTGGGTCTTTGAATCTGAATTTTTTTGGACTTCTAATGTTGGATGAGTCGAATGGCGTGAAGTAGAGTTGGTTTTTGGATTTTTTTGGACTTTTAAGGTTGGGTTTCTGGTTGGTTCGGTTTTGGTTCCAACGTAGTAAAAATAATTCATAGTTGCTACTTTAGTCGAATGAACCACACAATTACGGATGCAGTATTCAACCTAGCAGTAGACTGTAACAATTAATAAACTAATTGGCCACCTTAGTAATCAACTGATACAATCATAAAATTACAGCAGTGAAACATTCAATACTTGAATAAATCAATAGAAATCAATGAAAACAAGAAACCTCACAATGTTATTCCAATGTTTCAAGGTTACCTCCAACAAAGAGAAAGGTTTAGTAGCTAAAAGCCATTACAAAAGGCACGAAATTGGTGTTGTCCACGTTCTGGAAAATACCTAGTCACAAAACGTTCTTGGCTGCTTAAAACAGAAGAGGAGAAAAATGAAAAACTCTAAGCTTCCCTAATATGTTCTATTTAAACGTAACAAACCCTAGAAGCCTATTTTCTCTATCAAAATCACATGCTAACAGTCAGCCTAAGGGCCCCCAGATATCTGCTAAATGGGTCTTTTAGTTTCCTTAAAACTCTGGCTTTGAAAATTAAAATTCGAAATTTTCGGCTTTGGGTTCTTCAGATTAAGGGTGGGCACGCTTATATGCTGCAATCTATCCCTTCAGCTCCTTTCCATATATCTCGCACGTTTCACCATAAAACTGTCCAAAAATCCATCAAAATGCCAGAATTACTGTATTGATAGCAAAAGATAATAAAATACTTAAGATAGTGCAAATAAACCCACAATCATGGAGAATTAATATTAAAATATATGGAAATTAAACAACACATCAATGTACTATACTGCTGGATTTGTTTCGACAAGAACCTCAAAACCACCCTAATTCGACGCTGCCTCTCCGTTTGTGCATCATTGTCATATGTTGTAGTTATTTGCCATTTTTTGACAATCCAATCACTATCATGACACATGACCAATGAGTGTGTACTCCTTTCGATGTTTTCTTTAAGAAAAAGTTGGTGTTAACTGAAATTGCTGTCACTAGAACCACCGTTGTTTGCCACCACCAATCATTGTTCGTTCTCATAAGAGCTATTTCGTATCATGATTTTTTGGGCCTTTCATTCTTTCCATGTTGAATCAAATAGAGGTGGTTTCATTCAGTGGATTGCTTGGATCACTTGTTTGTTCATGATACATCATCATATCTAGAGTATCAGAGTGAGTTTAATATGGTGCTAGTTTATAGGACTTGTTTTGTATTTTGAATATCTATGTGAAATGTTTTCCATTGATCTATTACAGCTTGATTGGGCAAAGTTTCTTGATTTGAATCCTCTGGTTGTGAAATTGCATACATTTTCTTAAAAAAGAAAACATCTTGTGTACATGTGCATTGAAACTCCCATTTATTAGATTATAATGTTGATGAAATTTTTGTATATTTTGTTTCCTGTAAAATACTCAACTATGATGAGATTGCATTTTTTTATCAGTCATATAACTCTATGTTTTCCCTTCTATTAGAAAACATATTTTTGTTCAAGTACGATAATAATATTACTATAGGACTTATGATTAGTATAAATTTTTTATCATATTTGAAAAAGATAATTTCAATAATATGACTTTCTTTTCAAGAATCTGGCAGAAGTTGAATTTATAATATTATGAATTCAAGTTCGTATTTCAAATGTGTTGAATCAAAGTTAGTTCATATGTGAAATCCTTCTAAATTTGGATGATTAACAAAATATGGAAGTTGTTAAGAGATGTGCACTTAAGAAGTAAGTTACACATGCAATTTACTACAAATTGTGGACTTGAGCACTTAACTACACTTAAACATGCCATTCCCTAAGTCAATGAAGTAAAGATTGTTGATTCATTTATGACCAACATGAAAATTTCTCTTAGGTTTTGATGATAAACGAAACAATTTAAACAGTTAAGCAAGGCACAATGAACAATCCCTACACACGTTGATCTACTATCTAAGTGCATTGATAGAGTCCTGGGCTATACTTGAAAATTCAAGGATGAAACATACACATGTAGAAGACAATCAAAGTGCATAGACCAGAAGCAACACACATAGAGCAGAAACGTAGTAAGATGAAGTGAAGCTACTAAGCATGTAAAAGACTGTTCAACGCACGTAGATGCTTTGTATCATAAGACATAAAGTTCCACTATATCTTTAAGCACATTAAAGGAGTTGAAAGCATGTAGACAAAATGCAGAGCATTCTGGTCTAAATCAAGCATACACCTATGCACGTAGAAAACTATTCTAAGCACGTAGACGAGATTCTAATCCATGCTAATGAAACTTGAAGGGGGTTTACAGATCAAGGTTGAGGCATGTTTTAAGCTCTTTCAACACATGTTGATGAGTAAAGGTGACGTCTTTGAAGAATGCTTACAACACCGTAGTAAGAAGTCAAAGCAAGTAGACGAGGGCCAAGTTCAGATACTGACAAATTTGTTATATGTCCTTAGGCATTTGAATTTGAATATTCTCTAACACGTTGACATCAGATATCAAAGGTGTGATCTTGGAAAATTGACAATGCACGTTTAAGGCTTTAACAAAACATATAGAAAGCATGATTTAAGTACGTAGAAGAGGCCTTAAGCACGTAGATACCTTATTTTGCAAAGCAGTGGGTACTAGAGTCCATGCAATGCGCGCAGATGAGGAGCAACGCATGTTGAGCTTTAATGGGTCTAACAATCTATGCATGTAGATGGTGATGATATCATTAAAATTAGAATTTTGGCATCCTCTCAAAACGACTACATTGGTACTTACAACGGCTACTTTTCTAAGAATGCCTATAAATAAAGGATGTCAGAGAGAGAGAGAAGGTAACAAATTGTTTGAAAGAGAGTGCCAAAGCTTTGTCTATTTGCTATTTAATTTTCTCTCTCCTAGAGTTCTTAAGTTTTGCATACCAACTATGCTCTAATTTGCAATTTTAGTTATTAAGTTGGTGTGAGAAATAGTTATTCACTTTGGAAATCCACTCATAATGAAGCCTAGGTGTTAAGCTTGAGGGTAGCATAGGTTTTCTTACATAGCCTTAGAAAAGCAAGAGTGTGTTTAGTTTTATTGTTTTGTCCAAAAAAACAAGGTGCAAAAGGCTGTCTTGTGAACCTGAAAAATAAGAGATAATAAAGGCTTCTCTCCACCCAAAAGAGAGGTGTTGAATAGTGGATTCAAAATTCTCTAGTGAGTTAGAAGAGTTAACGTAGGTCAACGATGACCGAACCACTATAAATTGCGGATTTGCTTCTTTGATCCTTATATCTCTTTTAATTACTTTATATTTGTGTATTGGATTATTGCTTTTCTCAAAGGCTTTCAAAAGAATTTTGTTGTTTTAAGCAAAAGGTTTTAAATTTTTATTTACAATTCAATTCAACCCCCCCCCCCCCCCGGTTGCCAAATTGGACCAACAAAGATGATGAACTTCAAGCACTCAAAAGCAAGTTGCATATTAAGGGGAAATTTAAGCACGTAAAATGATTTACTGCTCACATAAATGTTAGATTATGTGCGTAACAACCTTTGAGGAAAGATGGAAATCTAGGCAGAAGAAACCAAGTTTGATGAAGAGCAACAATTGTGCACATATCCATGGGTTTACACACGCAAGGTTGGAATTGCTTACACAAATTTGACTAAAGCACACAACTGAAGAATTATGGAGAAAAGTAATGGTTTCTGGAAAAATATTCAATAAAAAGCTATCTTTTCATCCAAAAATTATTGAATCAATAAATTTACATTTTATCGGAGTGAAAATACATAACTAGCGCATAAAAATTCTACTATTAGCTTATTTACTAATGCCTACATTGAGAATAATACAATAAATGAAGAAATCATTCACTAAAAACAAGAAAAGAGAGCTATACAGCAACATGGACACAAATACGGCAACGTGATCAGTGTTTTCAATGACATCATCATTAGCAAGATGTTGAGGAATATGTGAAGAAATATGGTGGCTAAAAAATGGTGAAGTTTCAAGTGAAGCAATTCGGGTCGTGCAAGTTGGGTTAGAGCGTTTTAGGTTCTTCCTACCTCCTGGCCCTCATTCGCATCTTTTGAGGTCTATAACCACATTCGAAATATGATGTGCCTTGCTTCGAAATAGAAGGAAGTTTCTAATAATGGGGTATTGAATTATGAATTTTAAAAACTCTTTAAAAGTAAGAGTGTCAAAATGGGTTGGCGGGTCGTGTCGACCTACTCTAGTGACACGATTAAAGTCAACACGAACACGACCCGTTTATTAAATGAGTTGACATGACACGATTATTAAACAGGCTGACACGACACGATACGACATGAGCACCCATTTAATTAAATGGGTCGTGTTTTTTATTAAAGTTTGGCACGACCCGTAAACTCATTTAACTCATTTAACCCATAAAACAATTACAAACAACGCATTTAACCTGTTTATGACTAATTTAACCCATTTAACCCGTTTATGACCCATTTAACCTATTTAACATTTTAACACAATTCAAATTAAAAATACAATTAAAATTAACACAAAAAAATTCAAATAAAATGTTCAAAGTTCATACTCAAATAAATATCCAAAAATACAAAGTTCATACATATTTTGCATAATTTAATTATATATGTTATATTAAACGGATTCGTGGGTTGACACGACACGACCCATTTAGTTCGTGTCATAAACCGGTTGACTCATTTATGACATGAACACGTTTAAAACTAACCCTAACCGGCTAATTTTGCATATTACGTGTGCCGTGACCTATTTTGACACCCTTATTTAAAAGTTTGAGTGTATTGGATTATGACTTTTATAAACTTAAAAAAAGTCTACAAAAGTTAGGAGTATTCAAATAAGACTTTTAAAAAGTCTATAAAAATATACTTATATTTAAAAAGTCATGAATTTTTATAAATAATAACTTTTACATACTTTAAATGACATCTTTTAGATTTTTATAAATAAAAAGACTACACAATTCTCTTTCACTTTAACTCAAGACTTTCAATGACTTTTGCTACTTTATTTGTTTTTTTAATGTTTATGTAAGTGACAAATTATATTTTCTGAAATATTTATCAATCATATTTGTTTTTATGTTAGTTTTTATTAAAGAAGAATGGATTAACTATAAAACTATTTTTTTATAACTTTTTAATAATCATTTACACATAGATTTATTGTCTTTCTTCATGTCATTATATTTATATATCTTAAACATAAATAGCAATCATGAAGTGGGGAATTAAAAAATAGAGGAAAAACATGATTATTAATGTTTTAAGTTTAGTTATTTGGAGTTAATGAAACTTTTTTTGTATGAACAAATTATAATTTTACACCTTTTATTATTATTTTAGTTGTTTATTTTATGTGTAAAAGAAAATTGTATTAGTTTAAAACAACTGTAAAACATTTTTTTTAATAATGACAAAGTAAAAATTTTAATTGTTATAAAATTCTTTTAAAATAAAGCCTATAAAGTTATTGACAAATTTATAAATTTTATAAAATTCTTTTAAAATAAATTCTATAAAAGTCATTGACAAATTATAAACTCTGCAAAATTCTTTTAAAATAAAGTCTGTGAAAGTCATTGACAATTTATAAACTCTACAAAAATCATTAAAATCTATGAAGTCTATAAAAGTCATTCACTTAAAAATAGTCTACAAAAGTCATAATTCAATACACCTATTAATTTTTAGAAAAGTGTATCTTTGCTTCAAAAGTAGGGTGAAAACAACAATTAGTTTATATCTTAGGCCTTTTAAAAAAAGAAGGGTTGTTCCATTCTATACAAGGATTCTTGTGTAAATTGTACGAACTGATTTTTGTCTAATTCTAGAAGCTGCAAATCTCAAGCTTTTTGATCTTGGGAGTGAACCTAGGTTAAGGATAGGGGCGAAACCAGGTGGGGTCGGTAGGGATCAGCCAACCCCACCAATGGTTGGGTGTACTTATATATTCCTCCATCTGCCCCCAATACCGCTAGGTTTCTGCAACATCCTGGGGGGGGGGGGGGGGGGGGGGGGGGGGGGGGGGGGGGGGGGGGGGGGGGGGGGGG
Source organism: Flueggea neowawraea (assembly GCA_948243855.1). NCBI lineage: Eukaryota > Viridiplantae > Streptophyta > Magnoliopsida > Malpighiales > Phyllanthaceae > Flueggea > Flueggea neowawraea. The sequence continues at coordinate 20 of CAODLS010544150.1, read as the reverse complement.
GGGGGGGGGGGGGGGGGGGG
>CAODLS010544141.1:0-20888 GCA_948243855.1 Flueggea neowawraea | reverse complement strand
AGCACCTCCTCGCTGCTCAAGTACACTCCATTCTCGCACCTGAACTTGTCCCGGTAAGGGAACCACCTCGAGTCCAAAACGACATCGTTTTGGATCCTCTCCATCTTCATAAGCCTGGAAACGTCGTCGCGGTGGGTGAGTCGGTGTTCGACGGTGTCGTTTCTAGAGTCGTCTGTGATATGCAATGACAAGGATGCTGATGCTGATCCATACGGCCTTGTTCGGAGTCTGTACGGAATGAAACCTGTAAATGCAAACAAAGAGGGAAAAATTGATTCTGTTAGTAATTAATCAATGAACGAAATGTAATTGTGAAGTGAGAGAGAGAGAGAGTTACGGGTGGAAGTAGAGAGGGAAGAAGAGAGAAAGAAGAGAGTGGCTAGGGTTTTGGAGGCATTCATTTCTATTTTGCTTGCTTCTGTTATGTTGGCGCCAAGACGAGAGTGACTGGGAGTCTGCGAGAGAGACGATGACCTCCTGTTTTTTGTTGGACTAGTAATCTCTACACGCGCGTTGCTTGTGGTTTGTGTGATTGTAAATTGAGATAATAAAATCTAATTTCATTGGTTTTTTTAATGATTGTTCATGATAGTAAAATGAGATAAAAGATAGTAATTATTATCATGTATGAGTATATCTAAATTTTAGAATTTAAAACAAAATAAGTAATTTAATTTATTGTTTTTTCCTTTAAAAATTTTATTGATATGTTATCATCATCTTCATTCATTTGTTGTTGACTTCTTTTTGTTTTTCTTTTGTGATGTATTAGTTTTTCATCATTTGTATGTTTTACATCTAATTTTGTTTCTGTCTTTTTGATGGGTTTGTAATTTTTTTTTTGTCTTTTTATCTTGAGTCGTCTTGTTTTTTTTGATAACTTGAATTTCTTGAACAATGTTGTCTTCAACGTCATCTTTTAATTTTGTAACATTCTTAGATTTCACTTTATTGTTATTCTTCCTTGTTTACTTGACTTTGGATATTGGCTTTTCTCGACAAGTTGAATTTCTTAAACGATGAAGTGGTTGGTATTTTAGGAAATACCTTTTGAAGATATTAAATAGATGTATTTTTTGTCTTGGAATGATACCAATTTTTTCTAGAATTTGCTTTTGTATTTGTCATTTACCTGTTTACAATTGATTTCGTTTAGTATTGGTATAATTAGAAATGTTAATGTAAATGTAATTAAGATGGTTGTATTAAAAAATTACTTTAGTTGTGGAATCAATATAAGTTTTTACATGATACATTAGAAGATAAAAATGCCCTATCAAAGAGTGTGACTTCAATGTCATGTGTTTCATTTGAAATTTGTAATTTTAAATAAAACCTACACAAGTATTGTTATGCATAATTGAAGTTAGTTTATATAATTGTGTATGTCTAAGTTCATTAGTATTTTTTTGAAGTTATCTTGGTATGTGACTTCAATGTAATGTGTTTCATCTGATACTTGTAACTTTAAGTAAAACTTGCACAAGCATTGTTATACATAATAGAAGTTAGTTTATATAATTTTGTGTGTCTAATTAGTATTTTTTTTGAAGTTACCTACATGTGTACGAGGCATTCTCTTTACAAGTTTCGTAATATTTTTTTTTTCTTTTTTGTCTTCCAATATCATTATCTTGGAGCATTTTTTACATGTGTAATTCCATGGTTCTTCTTTGTTGATTTTTATTTTGATTTTTCTTTGGAATACGACTTTGCACTGTAATATTACTGAAAAATGTGTGATTTTCTAAAATTTATAGACAATATATAGTTCACTAATAATTTACTTGATAAGTTGTGCTATTAATAATTCATCCAAATATTTTTTTTGACTAACTATTTTATTGTCTCTAAGGTATAATTCAATTTTCTCTGTGGTCCTGTATTTTTGAAAAACTCCTCTATGGTTATTGGTTCTTTGAGCTTTTCAGGAACAACAGAGGGCTATAAAAGAGAAATGTTATAAGAGAAAAGACAAAAAATACAGATTGTTCGTTTTTGTTTCAAATTTTTCAGTTATAAATGCTTTGTCTCAAGAGTCAAGATTATTAACACTATAAAATTGTGCCATTTGAATGATTAGATTTCTGCAATAAAACAATTAAAATGTGTTAAGCCTTCTTTAACTAAAGTTTAATTATCTTTGAATAAATTTAAATTTCTGTAGTAAAGTTTAATTTAAAGGTGGAATTTTTCGTGACCATCGTGGTTTGGTCCAGTGTGATTTTCTTTTAGTTGCTCTTCTGATTTTGCCTATGTTGCAGAGTTGAGGGCAGCTATTTTTGCAGTTCAGAAAGCTTGGATTAATGCCTGTCATAGTCTCTAGTTGGAATGTGATTCTATGTATGTTGTCAATCTTTTTAAGGATCTCTCAATGACTGTTCCTTGGTATGTTCGGCAATGGTGAGCTCGATGTTTATCCTATATTAAGCAAATGAATTTTCGTGTCTCCCACATTACAGAGAAGAGAATAGAGTTGGAGATGCTTTAGCTATATTTGGGGTTTCCGCTTCAACTTCTATTCACTGGTGGTCTTCCAGTCCGGATTTTTGTCGCTCTTTATTAGCTTATGATTTTAATGGAGGGAGCAATTCCAGCAATTCCGCTTTTGCTAACTGTTGTTTTTTGGATTACTTGATGTATTTGTTATTATTTTTACTTAATTTTAATTTTGGACCCAGCTAGATGATGAGAACACTAAGAAAATGCTAATCTAGTTGTGATATTCGGATGCACTTACTGGCCTGCAACCTTCTACTAAAAAAATAAATAATTTTTTGTATACATATGAACTAAATGTAATATATGTCCATAAATTACTTTCGCAAACTTAATATAAACTAAATACCTATTTTGGAATAGGATAGTTGACTCTATATCCAGCCATATTAGCAATGAGCTTATTTTAGTAGTATTTATTTGAAGTACTTGTATGACATAATATATCCAATATCATGTAATAATTGTATAATATGTGAAAAATAGAGTATTTGTATTCATATTAAAATATTTATTCATAATAATTATAAATAGTTGTAGTAATCAATACATTCATATGTTTTGACTTGAAAATCAAACAATGCAACTGACGGATTTTGTTGTAATTCATCCTCGAAACAACATCCTCGATTTGCGAACCTTTATTCTAATTGAAATCACCTCATAACATAACTTGTGTACTTTTGAACCATTTTATTGCTTAATAAGTAAACAAATGAGTTGAAAATTTTGTTGAATACAAATAATGTTGAAAAAATATATATGAGTACAATAGAATTCAGGTGTTAATATACGAAAGGTTACTATAAATAGTGTTGCTTGATTGATCATGGAAATTTTGTTAAAGATCATCGCAATGTAAGTTGCTCCGCAATGAATACAAGATGATATATTCTTTAATACAAATAAATTGTTATCATCAGATGTCTCCCCTGTAAGTTGTGTTAATATATATATATATATAAACAATAGTGAGTTATATTTCATTATAATAAGTAAAAAAAGTATGCATATGAAGTAAAATTTTACCTTCATTTGCATTTTGCATGGAAAAAAAGGATTTTTTTTAAAGTTAAATACTCCTTTCACTTAAACTTTGCATGAAAAAGTTATTCTTTTTTTTTAACTCTTTTGGCATCCTCCTTTCAATTGTTTTTTTTTTATAGTTTTGAAGATTTAACTTTCCCTAGAGGAAGAAACCAGCTAGTAATTTCACTAACAATTTACTTGATAAGAGTGCAAGCACATTTTGCATTAACTTGATGAGAGGAATAATTTCTTACGTTTTGCATTATCAAGTTACTGGGAATTGATGCACACAGCATTCCAAAGTGAACTTCTTGTGAAGAACTGTCGTCAACTCCTAGCGACCACAAAAATGAAGTTATATAATTCATTCTACTATTCTGAAAGCTGAAAATCCACAACAACAAAGTTTATTGTGATAGTATACTTCTGTGTTAACACAAGTATAGGAATGCAAATCATTCATTAATACTGTTTATTGCAAAATCGAACACATAAAACTAAATAAGAAGAGCCATGGATAAGTTTCAGCGATGCCATTCTACCTCAAGGTTGGAAATTCAGATTCCAAAGAAGATTCAGGTGCCTCTTGCCTATTCCAAAAAACTAAACTAAAATAAACTCTTCTTCAGCACCAGAAGAAGAAAAGCATAACAGAAAAAACATAATCTTAATACCAGGAAAAGATATGACAAAAAAATAGCAGTACTAAACAGTAAATATATAAATCAACAAATAGCAGGTAGCAAATCTGGAATTTCAGAATAAGACTGAAGATGAATTCCCTTCTAATTGTCAACTGTTATGTATTAAAAAGGAATTGCAGAAAAGTTTATCAAAAATTCACTTATCGATAACTTATGTGAAAAAAGTAGTTGAGATATTTACATTAATTTTCCTTCCAACTGTAGAACAGTTAAAATTGAAAAGGATGAATGAGGAGATTTTTCGAATCAGGATTCTCAGCTCTAAAATAGGATGAATGAGCAGTAACGGGTTTGACTACAGTGAGTCCCCCTAAAATGCGCCTCATTAACCTGGATCGTTAAATGAAAAAAATGAATGTGAGCCGTTGGATCGACATGGAGTATAAGAGAGTATATTCTCTCTTTTACCGAATTTCAACAAATTAAGTAAAAGTGAACGAAATTAAGTAACTTTACTTTTACTTAATTTTATCACCTTTTACTTAATTTTTTTCTTTTACATAATAATTTTTTATCGTTTATTTAATTTCACAATCTTTTACTTAATTTTTTACCTTTTACAAAATTGTCAAAAAATTAAGTAAAAGAAAAAAAATTATGTAAAAGTTGAGTTACTTAATTTAATTATATTTTACTTAATTTGAGTAACTTTTACTTAATTTTTTTTACCTCTTACAAAATTTACAAAAATTAAGTAACTCGCAGAGTTATTGGCAACAAAAAATATGTCACTAAATAAAATATTTGTTACTACATACATTTAGTGACAAAATATTTTTTGTTTCCAAAAATTCACCTTTTACTTAATTTTATTTACTGTTACTTAATTTTTATACATTTTATAAGAGGTAAAAAAATTAAGTAAAAATTACTCAAATTAAGTAAAATGTCATTAAATTAAGTAACTCAAATTTTTCTTAATTTTTTTTCTTTTACTTAATTTTTAAAATTTTTGTAAAAGGTAAAAATATTAAGTAAAAGGTATTTAAATTCAGTAACTCAACTTTTACTTTTTTTTTTGCTTTTTCTTAATTTTTTGAAAATTTAGTAAAATGTCAAAAATTAAGTAAGAGGTTATGAAATTAAGTAAATGGTAAAAAAATATTAAGTAAACGTAAAAAATTATTATGTAAAAGAAAAATAATTAAGTAAAAGGTGATAAAATTAAGTAAAAGAAAATTTACTTAATTTCGTTTATTTTTACTTAATTTGTTGAAATTTGGTTAAAAAAAAGGAATATACTCCTTTATACTCCTGTCGATCTAACAACTCATATTCATTTTTTTTATCTAATGGTCTAGATTAATGCGCCTCATTGAGGCACATTTTAGGTGCTTGATTGTAGAATTTCCCGTAACTTCGTTGTTTACTTCTCCAAGCAACATGTTTTCTTATGTTACTTTAAATATTTGCTAAGTACAATTATATTTTATAGCAAACGCTTATTGTTGCTGTTATTATTTAAAATTCTTTTGATAAGCAAATTTTCGCAAGTATTTGAATAGAATTAAGTACTAATAAAAAGGAGTGTTGAATTTAGAAGGCTATTTTCTAGGAAATTATTTGGACAAAGTATTATTATATCTAAGCAAATTTTCACGAGTTGAGTATTTGAATAGAATTAAGTCCTAATAAAAAGGAGTATTGAATTTAGAAGGCTATTTTTTAGGAAATTATTTGGACACCGTATAATTATATGTAGAGGGTTATTTGTTTAAGCCTATTTTTATGGATAGTATTAAGGGTATTTTTGACTATATACTTTTGATTTTTCAACATCCGTCATTTTAAATATAGTATAGATAGTATTAAGGGTATTTTTGACTATATATTTTCGATTTTTCAACATCCGTACTTTTTAATATAGTATAGATTGGACACTGTATAATTATATATAGATGGTTATTTGTTTAAGCCTATTTTTATGGATAGTATTAAGGGTATTTTTGACTATATACTTTCGGTTTTTCAACATCCGTCCTTTTAAATATAGTATAGATAGTATTAAGGGTATTTTTGATTATATACTTTCGGGTTTTTAACATCCGTACTTTTTAATATAATATAGATAGTGTTGGTGTTTGTGACTTGCAGAACGACGCTGTTTGCTTTCTCTTTCTCTTAATATAATTGTTTCATTAAAAAAAACTGGTGTCTTTTTAATAGTTTTTTTTTGGGATATCGGGGGTTAATTTTACTAGTGGTTGCGGAAGTTTGGTCATTTGTTCAATGCGGTCATAAAAATGATTTAGAGTTCGCAATGATCACTAAACATCTTTGTTTTGTTCAAACTGATCATTGTGCCTAGATTTTAGATTGTCCGATGATGTATAAGTGACTAGGACAACATGTTACTAAAATTTTACATGTTATTTCATAAAACACAACAATGTTACCACTAATCCAACCCAAACTATACAACACAAAACTAGAACTACAACCAATAACCCAACCCAAACCTCTATGATATCAACTCTCTCCTCCTAAATTTCGAGCAAAAAATCAACAAACTAGACCACCAATCACTAACCCAACCCAAACCTCTTTGATTGTCTTTTTTTGGTTTGTGGATGCTTTTGATTTTGCAAAATTGGGAAGTTGTAGGGCGTCGTTCTTCTCTTGTTTTTTCGTTCACGGTAGGTTTAAAAGAAGGTCTGGCCGACAGGTTCAGTGGTGATATGGTTGGCGAGTTGGTGGTCTGGCTTCGTTGGGAAGGGCTGGTAGTTCAGGATCTACCGGTGGTTGCTTGTTATGTTGACCATTTGTTTATGGTTCTTGGTGATGAAAGGAAGTTAATACATGTCCGACATGAATGGTGGTGCAAAACATTGATTTCCACAGGAGTACGGGTCTCACAGTAGTATAAAATGATTGTTCCCTCGAAGGACTATGTACTTATACGCCAATTGACTTAGTTTATGATTTGTGTAAGACAAATAAATGGAAGAATTAAGAGAAATAAATTAATGTTCAAACAATTTAGTTTATGATTAGCTTAAGACAAATAAATGGAATAATTAAGAGAAATAAATTGATGTTCAAACAACTAGGAATTAACAAATTCACACATCATCTCAGTCGTTAACCACTCTAAGGTCCTAGATATTAGTATGAGTTATTCTTTCTGAAGAAATAACCCAATTTTATCAAGATGATCATATTAAAGTTGAAATTAATCGTTTCTCAGCCAATTAACCCCTTCTCAAATCACTTTAATTGCTTCTCAAGCAATCTTACTGGCAATTAATCAACAATTGTTATCTCACTATAACTATCAATCAACTCAATGTTTATAAGTCTATTGTGTGACAATTCTCGTTATATGCATAACATAAATCATCTAATCATATTTATCAATCAATATTAGAGCATTAAGAACAATAAACATCGCAAAGATTATATTAAATCCAAAATATTGATATCAACAAGTTTTTTCTCTATTCTTCTAATAAATCTTCTTATTGTTGTCTTGGAAAATGAACAACAATAGTAATAAACAACTGAACACATGGGAATCGTGACCCTCACCTCGGAATTTGAAAAACACAGAATACGATGAGATCGGGTTGCTCCCCGAGGAAATCTCTGACATTCAAGTCAGTAGTGAGTTTAATAGAGTATTGGTGTGTATAACAAGTCAGTGGTTTGAGAGATGAATGTACTTGGCCTCGACTCAAACGTGATGTGAGAGCATGTCACTACAATAGCCACCAGTCAAGGTTAAGGGACTTGGAAACACAACTTTATCTCGACTGCTTTTTGCTTAAGTCCCCACAGACAGTATCAATTGTTGTGGACCATGTCCCTCGATAATTGCGCGCTAAGCTTATCCATTGAGGTATTGTACGCTTTTAACTCATGGCCCTCAATGGTTTGGGGGAGGTAGGTGCTTATAAGAGACCCTTGGTGTCACAACTCGAGATCAGACCATGATTGGAGCACAAGACGATCTAAACTATAGGCCCAGATCATCTTGCACAAGCTTCGAACGATTAGATTATCTACCCAACTTGTTTTGTAACACTCTTATGCATTTTCCATTATGGAAATTAGGCCAAAAACATATATATTATTAGCAAACGATACCATGTACATCATTTATAAGTCATAAACATATACATATATACACATATATTCTATAAGATTTAAACTCTTTACAAGAAGACAAAATAAACTCAGCTAACTGTATATGCATATGCTGAGGAGGAAGACGTCTAAAGCACCAATTGACCGACTTGTGACTCATGTCGCTATCTACAAATTTCAACTCAAGCCATGCAAAATATCTACCAGCAACAAAAACCTGGAAAAATGTTTGCGCTTCATATGAGTCGCAAGTCAATGAGCATAAACTATCATTGATTAAACTCAAACACACACAACATTCAATAAATAATACTCAATCAACTACGCCGTAAAACATATTTATATGTTCCATTTTATTTGTTGTGACCAAACAAGTCAAGTATCGTCCTGGGATTCATGTATGTCACTGTGTAATTGGTTGGTCAGCACCAAATATGAAATATGATCCAAAGGTCTCCAATATGAAATATGACACATAGGTCCCACTGTGAATATAATTTGTGAATACAAAAGCCTGATGGTCACAACTCCTTTATTAAGTCCATTATGAATGCATTAGCATATAAAACATTTGATAAACAATATACATATAAAAACATTTCATTCCATATAAACAATAGGCATTCTCAACATATCCATATGACAGACCATATGAAAATTCTTAACATACAACATATATCATGTAAATCCAACTAGTCACCAATTTTTCCAACTAATTATATCAAAAGCACATATATGAACACAAATCATATAACACATTATTGAATTTAATCTCAAGTTTATATTCTCCTTTTCAAGATAGTGTCTCTCGTTACCTTGCTTAAGCTCCTCTCGACTTTTCTTGATCCTATAGTATGTACTCGAGTTATTTACATTCTAACTTATTAATATTTGCAATGCACATGTATGAGAAGTTTTGAACACATGAGGTCCTGTTAACTCTATTGTGGAGGCATTTAATCATTTGGATTAAAAGGAAAATGATCTAACTATATCTAAAGAAACTTTATGCTTAAGGAAACAAAATTCTCTATTGCACCATTCTGGACAGCCTATTAGTTCTCCAGTTTTCAACATCCAAATAGAACTATTTTTCTATAAAATTTAATCCTCATATACAAGACATGTAATAGTGTATTTATACCAAATTTCAGCCCTTAATTCATTATAAAACAATCTAGGAAACTTTTCAAAGATACAACACCTTAACAGAGTAATTTCCAGTGAGCAACATTCAATTTAACCACTCTAACTCATACTATGAAGTCCCAATCAATAAAATATTATACAACTTTCATATTTTTAGGCTCGTCAGAATTCGGCTATAAGATTTTCAAAATCAGCTTCCAAACAAACTGATCTTACAACATCTGTAATTAGGTCACGTTAAACTCTTTCAATCATAAATACAAAACAACACAGAATTGGCTTAAACCCTTTCCCAAATATACACAGGACACATAAATGTACAAATTTTCTAAAATTCCATCTCTAACAAGTTGAAAAATAGTAATCAAACATAGCCTTGTCAAAAATTATTATAAGTTCATATTTATCTTTGGCCTATGCTTGCTTTGTTAATTAGAAATAGATGACCAGTTGTGGAAGGAATTTTTGAACCGCAAAATAAAACGTATAAGGATTTGTAGTGTGGAAAACTTTCAGACCAGCAATATAATGTTTCAAAGATCAATTTTACATATGTAAGGGAAAGAAAACTATTCAAGGTTGGTTTACGAGCTCCTATCAATTACCAACTATTTGGATGACACCTCTTCTCTTACTAAAATGATTATCAAATTGTGTAAGTGTCTAATTTCTCTTAATCCATAGCCACATGTCAAAATCAAAGGGCGTGCATTATCTATTTTTCCTCCACATTATTCTCATTTTAGCCACCCTATTTTTAAATCTTTCTTTTTAATCCTCAATTTTTTTTCATACACTTAAATCAAGCCTTTTTATTTAGTTTCAATTCTTTTCAAAACAAGTAAAAATTAGCGTTTTAATCTAACTATATTTCTAATTTTATGCATCCTAGTTAGCATACATCGCAAGTCCGCTATTACTCCTAATATTTATATCTGAGATAATTCCCATCTATTACTTTGTATCTTGAATTCTATTAATAATAAATCATGAATATGCATATGAAATGCATGTACCAATATATATATACTATATATGGTTATTTGGGGTTGGAGTGTCACACGTTTTACCAAACATTTACTAACCGGATTGTTAGGCAAGAATTAACAATAATATTAAACATATAAAATTCTAAATGTAACAGATTATAAGTTATTAACAAAAATAAATATAAACATTAGTGAGTATTCCAATTAAGAACTTAACAATCAGAACCCCATAACCCGTAGATATCCCAATGTGGAGTATCTACTAACACATACATACTGGGCAAGAACAAAAGGCCACCTGTTGTTGAACAGAGATCCTTACTGAGCACAGAAAGCTGAGATAACCTTAAATGTCAACATAAGAAGGTGAGAAAACCAATAAAGGACAAGTTTCTAGAGCGCCACTAAGACATCACATAAACCTTTTTTGAAAACATTTTCAAAAAAAATAACACATGCACATGTATATACTCATATAATACTCATATGCACACAAATACATACTATAATAGTTCAAAAACATTTCTCAAACAGTTCGCAGACAAAGCAAACATTACGTGGTCAAACATAATAATTATCAAATAAATATTATAACTGAGAGTCATATAAATGTTATATTACAGACAGCATGCAACTAATTAGATAATATGTATACAAAGTTCAGAACATGTTGTGCTATCATTGATCATACATCCATAATATACTAAAATTGTGTCAAACAAGACCACAAACATACTAACAATTTTAAGAGCTTAAACAATACCTAGCTCAAAAGAACTTGACAGCTGACAGCCTTAAGGCCCAAACAGTAGTCGGCACCCTAAGAGTCTTAAAGCTAAACCAAACAGACACTGATCATAAAAGTGTATCCACGGTATCATAGTCTACAGGATCCAAAAGGACACACTCCAATAGATCACAACAAAAATATATTATAAGGGTATGATCGATAATACAAACTCAAATTTTTATAATTTATTACAACTCTTATAATAGCTTATGAAAAATCCTGAAAGCAGTAATTGCCACATAGGCATTAAATAGCCATTAAGGCAAATAATAACAAACGATAGCCGCTAGGATTGATAATAGCATACGGTAACCAATAACGCTAATAACAACAGACAGTAGCCAATAAGGTTAATAATAGGAGACGGTAGCCAATAAGCCTACCAATAGCACACGGTAGCCAATAAGGCCTATATGTGGTCTACTGCCACCAAAAAATATAAAATATATAATATTATCAACCATGGATGCAAAACAGACGATTAATTACAAAAGTTATTATTGTTATAATATATAATATATTATGCAATTTACATATCTTTCTTAGTAGAATCATTAATCAAAAATATTTAAAACGAGCAATCATACGAAGCAGGCAAATAATCATTGAGCATATCTTATCTTATTAAATACTAATATATAATAAAATAAATATTTTCTAAAGGCAGATATAAAGAAGCAAACAAGCGAACAAACAAATATTTAAAGAAAATATGTATAAAATCTTAAAACAGATATTTAATATAAAAAAAATGAATTATCTCAAACAAATTTCTCATCATAGAATCTCACACAAACCAAAATTTTAAGTTTTCAATACAGAAAAAAAAATGAATAATCTGGTCGTGCACCGTCGATGGATGGCTAGTCAACTCGTATATCAAACAGACTCAAAACCCCCACGACGTCAAAAATTCTATTGCAATCAAAATATCTAACCATACCCCTCAAAAATCGAACACTTTGCAAAACAGAATATTTAATACAAAAAAAATGAATTATCTCAAAAAGATTTATCATCATAAAATCTTACACAAACCAGATTTTTAAGGTTATCGAACTTTTAATTAATTTAGATTACATGTCAGAGTAAGAGCACTACAAAAACAATATAAGTTAAGAACACACGACCTATATGCCTAGAATGACATCCAACTCATCTGAATTCCGAGCAAATAATCTGTTTGTACATCGTCGATGGATAGTTGATCAACTCAGATATCAAACAAACTCAAACCCCTCGAAGAAATCAGAAATTCTATTACGATCAAAATATCTGACCATACTCCTCAAAAATCGAATACTTTGCAAAATTACAAATTGGTCCCTAAAACTTTGACCAAATTACACTTTAGTCCAAATTTATGGCAAGTTACAAACCACTCCCTAAATTTTCTAGAATTTACAAATAAATTCAAAACTTTTTAGAATTTCATATCATACCTCGAACATTTAAATTATTGCACTTTAGTCGTTGAGACAAAAATATGTTGAAAATACTACAAAATTGGTATAACTCAATACCCATCATTCTAAATCACCCACATTACCTCAAATCAACCTCCAATACATGAATCTACAATCAATTGCTCCAACCAAACTAAAAATCATCACAATTTCTCCAAAATTTTGACTAAACCCTAATCCATTCAAGAACACCATTAAATCTCAAGAACCCGAGCTCAATCCATGCACTTCTAGATAACAAGCTTTAACTCCCATTCTAACAGAATCAACAAATTCTAAAACTCTAACCACAAATACCCAAAAAAGTTCTTCTAGCATTCTTGCATAATCAATGCACAAAATGAAAAAAAAAAAAAGAGAATGTTAGTGACAAAATCTTACCTCTAAAAATATCAAGAAAATGTCAAGGAACCAAGGAAAGACAATGAGAGAGAGATTTGGATGATTTTAGAAGGGAAATAAGTGAAAATGAGAAGTAAGAATCAAGAGGGGTCTAGTTTGGGGTATATAAAGACCCCAGACTAAAACGGTGCGTTTCAGCATTTGGCCTAGCTCACCCGAGTAACACCTTTAGTTACTCGAGTGAAATTTTTCTAGATTATTATTATCACCCATTTTTGGGTGATGCCAAAAATTCAAAAAAGGTTAAAAAAAACAGAGAAAACGGAAACCCATTTCATCCCTAACCTCTAACATAGAAAAACAGAGGGGAAAAAAAAAACACAGAAGAGAAAGCCTCCAAAGCTAAACCCATTCTTCTACCTACACCACCATTTTCTTTCACCACCACCATTGCCTTCATCATTCTCTTCTCCGCCCAAACTCCACCAAGCCCACTTTACCACCCAAACCGAAACCACCTCCAAACATTCATCCATAACCTACATCAAGACCAAAAAGAACAAAAACAAGAGCTCATCCCATCATTCAAAATCGCCACCCAAAGTCATCTCTCTCCATCATTCCAAGCCAGAACCGAATCCCTCTCCACACCTCCGCCACCAAAACCCTTGCATGTCGACCTCTTCTACTTCATTCTCTTGACAAAAAATCAAGGATAACCAAAGATCATCAAGACATGGACAAGAACAAGGACAAAAATTAAAAAGGGATAAAAACTAAAAATAAAAACGAAAAAAATAAATAAATAGAACCGTAGCTTCGGAAGGAAGAGGACTTCGGACTTGAAACCTTGACAACCATGGAGTTTGTTCCCTTTGCTTCTTGACCATATCAGGATCTCTCTCTCGGCCTTCTCTTGGTTCTCTCGGTCTCTCCCTCTTTCGGCTTGCTTTGACCGCCGCTACTCCTCTCTCTCTCTCTCTCTCTCGGCTTGCTCTTGCCGCCGCCGTTCCTAGCTCTCTCTCTCTCTTTGCGTTTTGATTTGGTGAATGAAGACCTAACCCTAATTGCATGTATATTTGTTTTCTGTTGGTTTATTTGGGCTGGAGGAATGTGGGCCGGTTTTATTTGTTTGGTTTGGTTGGAGTTGTTGACTTTGGGTTGGATTCTGCTGGGTTGTTTCTTGCTAATGGGTTTGGATGGGTGTTGTGGTCGGTTTTGCTGATATGTTTTATGGCCTGGTTGTATTTGCAGAGCCCTCTTGTTTGGTTTTGTTTGCTGGGCCGGGTTTATTTCTTTCTTGTTTGGTTTGATCTGGTTTATTTATGTGGCTTTGATTTAAGATGTGTCCGGTTTTGTTTTTCTTGGTTCATTTCGGTTTGTTTGTCACTAGTTAATCGGTTCGGTCTTATGGGTTTGGCTTTGCTGGCTTACTGGACTGGGTTGTTTGGTTCGGCCTGAGTTTGGGTTGTTTGGTTCGCTTTGATTTATTTGCTCTTGTTGGTCTGATTGATTCTGTTTTGCCTGGTTTGAGATTAAGATTTTGTTTGGTTTGATTTGGACTTATTCAATAATATGATTTGGTTTGGTTAATTAGTTTAGGTTATGGTTATTAAATTGGGCCGATAAATCCATATGTAAATTTTGTTATTTATTTATAAACTTAAGATTTAATAATAGTGAGCCAAAATGTCCAGCAATTTATTCATAATTTAGCTTTTATTATTATACGCAATAAATTCAAGTGCAAAATTATAATAATTAGTAATGATAATCAAGATTTCTCCAGATTGGTTGGAAAATCTTTGGTAAATATATACAAAAATACAATAATGAAATAATAAAGCATTACCAGTCGGTTGAAAGGTTAGTTTTAATAATTATAGATTTTCTCCAGTCAGTTGAAAAAATCTGTAATAATAAAAAAAATAATAATAATAAATAAACTATATATAAAAAAATATAAAGAAATGTTCATTAAGTCTTTCTAGTTTATTGGAAGGCTAGTTTTAAATAATTATCAGATTTTACCAGTTACTCGAGTGACCAACAAACACTTACTCAAGTTATCCCGAGTCCATACCACTAAAATAACGCAATTCTTTACTCAAGTAACTCCTAATTAACATCATTAATCATCAAATCAACACTCCAAACACTTAAAGGCCTAATTAGAATTGAACGAAGAGCTACAAAAGATCTTATCGAAATCCAACCAGATGTTACATTTGGCCTTGACTCCTATGCTATGTGGGAGCATGTCACTGCTCATCTAATCCCTCTTGATTTTCTTTCCTTCTTCACGTTTTTCTTCCTCTCTATATTTTCTTTTGACATTTTTTATCCCCTCTTTATTGTCTCTCTGAATTCGTTAAATTATCCAATGAATGACTCTTGATTGGTTGTGAATGAGTTACCCAAATTGTCCCTTAAGTGTCCACAAAAGTAAATATAGAGAAATGCCTCTCGCTACCACTGTCACTACCATGCAAGCTTCACGATTGTGCATTATGCAATCTAGCCTTCCACTTGTCTTTTTCTTTGAGTTCCATTCATCCCAAAGGTCTTTTATCTACATCAAACAAATAAAATCAAAGAGTAACATCCCAAACCACTTCCAAAACAATTAAAACTAACATTCAACTACAATAATGATTCCTAACAAAAACTTAAGTAATAAGCACAATTATTAATATAAAAACACATATATCACTACATTATGTGGTTTTTGATATTGTGGGTTCAGTAGTAGGGTTTAATTTGGAGGGAGTCAGATTGACTTGATTCAATTTTATTCAAGTCCTAGATATATTTTTTTGTCATATTTGAAGTGGGCTTGGTTTATGATACTTTTATTTGCAAACCTCCACTTAGACTACTTTAAATTAAAATTGTTAGATTTCTTCCCCTGGGTTGGGTCCATTTTGGTCCCCTTGTATTCATAGACTTAATTATGAGGTTAATAATATCAATAGTCACAAAACTTAGTTTGATGTTTAGATTTGGTCACGAAAGTAAAAAATGCTATGATGTGGTCAATCCTGAGTTTTTTTTACTCAACGCTATCACTTTACTCAAAAAAAAACTGTCAGGTTGGCCAAAAAATGCCACAGACATTTACCACATGTCTTCTTTGCACACGTGGCAATTAAATGGCCAACTGTAAACCCGACCAAACCCGACCCTACATGAACCTCTCCTGAAATCGACCCGAACCATCTTTTCACCTTCCATCAACCCGTCATCATACATCTCATTCTTCCTCCTCTATCTACATAAAACAACCACCATAGACCACCTTCTCTCTTCTTCTTCAACCTCACGCTGCCTACCAAGACCCATTGCAAAGTCCTCTTTAAAACCCATTGAAATTAATTAAACAACAAAACCCACCATTGATCCATCATTTCTTTCCTGCACAAAGCTTAAAAAAACCTCTAGAGAGGCGGACCAGCCACCACCGTCGATCTTGCCTCACTTCCTCATAGTCGCTCTTGTCTCTTTCTTCGTCATGGGAATTGGTTTTTGGTGTGAGTTTGGTTTCTTCAAAAACCACATTCAGAGAAGAGATAGAGGGGTGGAGGTGGGTTTCAATTTTTGGTGTGAGTTTCAATTTTAAGAGAGAGAGAGAGAGAGAGAGGCCGAGGTGGACGTTGTGTACATTGTGACACGAACAGGAAAGAGACTGATTTGTGCAGGTGCTATTTGGCATATTGAAACCATTTTTGGAACCAATAAAAATGAAATCTTCATTTTGGTCTTTTGCAAAATAATTTGTTTTGTCTCGATTCATGGCCTCGTTTACCTTCGCCCGCCTTCCATCCTATTCTTTGTCGCTCTCTTTTCTTCTCTGGTCGTTATCTCTCATCAGTTCTCTTTCCTTGACACTCTTGCTCCTCCATTTCTCTTCTCTCCCCGTTGCTCTTTCTCCTCCATGGTTCTCTCTCTCATCCTCAGTTCTCACTCTCATCTCGTCCTTGTCTCTCTCATATTCGTGCTCTCATCTGTTTGTTTCAGTCTCATTCTATCTCATCCTTGGTTTCTTTTGTTTTCTCCTACACGTGAATAGAGGGTGGTAAATGGCAAAGGCGAACGTGGTAGAGAGGTGGCGGTAGTGTAGATCTAGGATTTGTTGTTTTGGGTGGCGACGATTTGAAGTTAGATTAGGGTTTGATGTGTGGCGGTGCACAGTGGGGGGTAGCTAGGAAACCCTTGAACATGTGTTGTTATATGTTATATGAAAATTATTGTTTAGTCCCTAAATTTTTTGTTTTTTATTTATTTGTTAACTAGTCATTTAGTTTGTTATGTATACTTTTTTAGACCATTGTAGAACTTTGAAGACCTTTGTATAGATCTGTAAATCAAATTAATTACCATTAAATAAATTAAAAAATAAAATATCGTATACACCGAATACAGATATATATATAAATGATTCAGTTTAATTTAAAAAAATTATTACATTGAGAATTCATTAAATCAAATTTCTTATAAACAAAATTGTGAACTCTTCTATAGACTTTTGAAGACTTTCTAAAAAAATTAAAAAAAATTATTACACTAAAAAATTATTAAATCAAATTTCTTATAAAATATCGCATTTTCTTGGACTATTGATAAATCAAATTTATTATAAAAATTAATTTCTCTCGAAAATATCGCATATTCTCGGACTATTGATAAATCTGACATTTTTAAAATAATTTTGCACGTGTTTCTATTTGAGAGAATGCGTCTGGTTTAGATTTTTTTTTGAATTTTTGTATTTATTTTTAAAATAAAAGTGTGATTTTCCCGTATTCATACCTTTGTACTATTTTGGTTCTATAAATGAATCGTCTTTTTTAAAATAAAAAAATCATCTATAAAAAAATGTGTTCTTTTAACAATCAGACGGTTTGTGTGGTTGTATCATGTGGCAACTACTTCTTTTGTCCAGCAACTTGTCAAATGTCTTCCCTAATTTTTTTGCAATACCTAACCCAAAAATCAATATAAGGTGAAAAAATAAACATTAAACTATGTCTCCATTATTTTATGGCATTTGCAAGGACATCATATATAAAAGTGGAGTATGTTCAGACGATACCACAATTTCCCCCTTTTAATGTCGTATGGATAGTGCTTGTGTAACTTTAGCTGGATTTTTTTTGTTGCCAAGATACATAATATTATTAATGAATCCAAAAGTTACAACTGAAAATACAAAGCACAGTCCAAGAGGGAGTTAAACTTGATTTACTACTCAAAAACTTGGATTTATTACATGACTAGTATATGTACTCGTGCATTGCGCGATGCTGCGACATGTTTTAAAATGATGATTATATATATAGGTTTTTGTTTGAAATTATATAATAGGTTTTGTTAGTATAATTTGTGTGTGCGGATGAGAGAAAATAACATCAATATTGGTTTCAATATTGGTGTACATTTAATTAATCAAACTGGTTGGAAAAAGAAAAATTGATTGAGCTTAAAATTTATATGTAAAGTCTTTGATAGGCATCTTGTGAATCTGAGAAAACAAGTCAAGCCCAAAAGCAAAATTAAATTTTGTTTCATGTCAATTCTGTAATTATTTTTGGTTCACAAATTTTTTAGTTCTGGACGGTTCAGTTCTGAACCTGAAGCGTCAATTCATGAACGGGGGTCATGTCTAGAAATTGGTATTAAATTTAAATGACACGTAGTTGTAGTTAAAGTGGGTGTAAATGACTTAATCGTGAACACAGTTTTAAGAGTATATCAAAACGACTTAATGCATGTGTACCCCCCTTGAAGTTAAGCACATTGTGCAATTTCCCACTTGAACTTTTCGTGCGATTACAGACCCCCTTGAGCATTATGAAACGACGTCACATAACCTCTAAACTTATCAAGTGGCGTCACATAACCCTAAATATGCTGACATGGCATTTTCTCTATCAAGCTATGCGACGTCGTATTGGGGCTATTCGATGTCTTTTGATAAATTTAGGAGGTTGTATGATGTCGTTTCATTAAGTTCAAGGGGGTTCGTAATCACACGAAAAATTCGGGGAGAAATTGTGTAATGTTCTCAACTTCATGGGTACATGTATTGCTCCCAAAACTAAAATTTCTACAAACCAATCGTGCGAAATGAAAGTTAGAACTAAACGAGTTAAAAACGAAATTTCCATGGGAAAAAAATTAAAATAACAATTTTGCTTACTGTAAGCAAACTAATCCTTCCATCCAATTTTAATTAGTATTTCTTTTTTCACTTTGTGTTCTAAATTATTGACCGTCTTCTTCTTCTTTTTTTCTTTTTTCAATCCATAAGTTTGATTGAAAGTCGCAATTTTTTTTTAATTTAGTATTTGTTTCAACCGTTTTTCTTGTATGCAAGTCTATACAAAACCAGAGTTCGAAAATTTGTATATGAAGAGAAAAGTAGCTAGAAAAGTTAGATTAACAGTATACCATTCCATATCGCACTTTCGCCACCTAACATCGGATTAAAAACATATTAAGATGGTATGATTAATATAGTCAATGCTATTTCTTTCTTTAGTCTTTATAAACACCAAATGCTCTGAAACTGTTACTGTGTGTGCCTCACTAATTGCGGAAGAATTAGTCAACCACTTTCTGATTGTTTTCCTCATTTCTAGCTATTTTTCTGTTTCCAATTAAGCTCTATCTGTATTAGTGGCTGGTTTTTAGGAGTTGTTGATCATGGAATCATGGTCCATTTAGTTGCTTGTTTTTTGGATGCGTTAGCTGAAATTTCTGTCTATTAACTATATGCAGTTCAATGAATTGTAGACTTTTGCAGCATACATTTTCTATTGTTCTTGCTTTCTATCTTTGCTTTTTTTGTTCTTGAATCACAGATTTTCCTTAAAATCTC
Organism: Flueggea neowawraea; assembly: GCA_948243855.1. Taxonomy (NCBI): domain Eukaryota; kingdom Viridiplantae; phylum Streptophyta; class Magnoliopsida; order Malpighiales; family Phyllanthaceae; genus Flueggea; species Flueggea neowawraea. The sequence continues at coordinate 954 of CAODLS010544141.1, read as the reverse complement.
CTACAGAAACCATAATATCCTGCATCAAGAACAATAATAATGTCTGGCATGAATCCTCCACACATAGCCCTCTTTCCAAGTGCAGGAATTGGTCACTTGACACCATTTCTCCGCCTAGCCTCGATGTTGCTGTCAAGAAACTGCATACTCACTCTCATTACACCTAAAACCACAATCTCTTCTGCAGAATCAAATCAAATTTCTGCTTTTCTTGCCACACATCCACAAATCAGACATCTTACATTTGACACAACCCCTCCCGACAATTCTAAACCTTCTGATGCTGATCCTTTCTTTGTCCAATACGCCGCCGTTGGACGATCTGCACATCTTGTGCTTCCTCTACTTTCATCTGCATCACTACCTGTCTCTGCGGTCTTCTGTGACTTGCTAGTGACTGGAAGTGTTGCTGCCATTTGTAAAGAGCTTTGTGTTCCTTTTTATACTGTTATTACCACATCCGCCAAGTTCTTGTCTTTTATGTTACACCTTCCTGATCATAAAATTAATACATCGTGTAACCAGGTTAAAATTCCGGGTTTGCCTCCATTGCCTATGTCAAGCATTCCACTACCATTCTTGAACCCGAATCACATTTTGGGTACTTCTATAGTTGCAAATGTTAGAGCACTCAATGAAGCCAAAGGAGTACTAGTGAACACATTTGAATGGTTTGAACAAGAAACACTTGATGCTCTTAATAGTGGGAAAGTTTTGAGCAATCTGCCACCGGTGTTTGCTGTTGGACCTTTGAAGACATATGAGCTCGAGAAGGATCAGACACAATGCCTGCAATGGCTTGATCAGCAGCCTATGAAGTCAGTAGTTTATGTGAGCTTTGGAAGCAGAACAGCCATGTCAATTGATCAAATAAGAGAATTAAGAAATGGGTTGGAAAGAAGTAAGTGCAGGTTTTTATGGGTAGTGAAGACAAGCAAAGTCGATAAAGAAGAC
>CAODLS010544063.1:0-17817 GCA_948243855.1 Flueggea neowawraea | reverse complement strand
GCGTTAACGGCTTTCCAGACCACGTTTCAAACCCAAACGATGATCAACGTGCGCGGGAACCATCCCACACACGTGGTAGACCTCCAATTCACACTACGCGCACAAAATCCAACTTTTAAGGCATTCCCAACTTAAATCCATGATTCCTATCATTCTCGGGACCAATTAAACACCCAACCATGATAGAATGATGAACAGAACATTTATGAACACCTCAAAACACTACAGAATCAACGAATTGCTACAGGAATCCTATTGAAATGGACGGGATATTATATAATTCCCCCTTAAAAGAAATTCGTCCTCAAATTTCTAGACAAAGCAAAATAAGTTAAGATCAAACCTAGATCTTCAAAACAAAACCCAAATCATAATCACTCAACTAACGCTCGACTACTCGGCTAACGTACTAGCATGCAAAAATGATGATACAGAAACAATAATGCCAAAATTAAAACAATCATGCAGAATGAAATGCAAGAATGCCAAAACAATAATGCACTGAACTATGAGACTGATCAAAAACATAATTCCTCGTAAGCAAAATATGGAACACTAGATGAACCAAAATAAACTGAGGCGGTAGTGCCAACTCATACTCAACGGCTCCAACACAACCAATAACCTCAAATGGACCAATGTACCTCCGTCTCAACTTGCCCTTCTTCCCAAATCTCATAACACCTTTCATAGGTGATACTTTTAGGAATACATGGTCTTCTACCTCAAACTCAAAATGTTTACGTTTTGGATCAGTATAACTCTTCTGACGACTGTGAGTAGTCTGGATCCTCTACTGGATCAACCTGACTTTCTCAGTAGTCTCCAAGATAAGATTTGGACCCAATGGCTTTCTCTATCCGGCCTCAGCCTAACACAGAAGAGATCTACACTTCCTACTATACAATGCCTCGTATGGTGCCATCTTGATATTCGAATGGTACTAGTTGTTATATGCAAACTCTACCAATAGAAAATGAGAATCCTAACTCCCACTAAAATCCAAAGTGCACGCTCTCAACATATCCTTAAAAGTCTAAATCATTCGCTCAGACTGGCCATTAGTCCATGGATGGAAAGTTGTACTGAAATCCAGTCGAGTGCCCAACTCTTCTTGCAGCTTATGCCAAAACTACGAAGCAAATTGAGGTCCTCTTTTCGGCACTATGGATACTGGCACACCATGCAAACTTATGATCCTATCCATATATAGCTTCGTTAGTCGTGCTGCTCTATGTATCTGTTAGGTTTCTTACGCACTAATCAACATTATACGCAGCGAAAAATATAAGAAACACCCAGGAACACTATATGTAATCATAGTGAATAAAAGAAGGCTAAGTAAACTTACCTTTCAAGCTTTGCCGAATTGGTTTCTCCTTCGGCTTTATTGATCCGAATTGGTTTAGTGACTGCCAAAGGATGACTCCCCTCTACTCTCATACACACACAGATCTGTAGGTTAGACCACTTATGCTAGTACAAAAACTCTCTTCTTGCTGTTGTGTTTCGGCTGGAATTGCATAAGGGAGAGAAGGAGAGAATTTCCGAAATCCTTTTAGGGTTTAGTGTATGTGTTGCCGCCTACCACTTTTTTACACCCTTAGAGTTTTTATTTCACAAATAAAACCCTAGATATGGTGTAATTTGTGGTCGGTCAATCCTCCTAAAAAATAGGAGACCAACCCTAATTAGAATTGCCTTTGTGTGCCGCCACCTTCTCTTGCACAAACCCTAGTTTGCACGTAAGTGTGACCGGTCTCCCTCCTCCTATAAAATAGGAGATTGTTTCTTGAATAAGTCCTACTTAAACAAGAAGTCTTCTTCATTCCCTTTTAATTATTCAATTAAACCTTTTAATTAAAACATCATTAGGCCGAATTTTTCAATTATTTCAAGCCAATGGGTGTGTGCTGAATTCACCTTGAGCCCATCTCATTATTTTTAAGTATCCCATGCAGCTCAGCAAGAGACTTATCCATCATATGCATGTTAAAGTTCATGACAAACTAGTCATAACTTTCGGGTAGTGACTCCAAAATGACGTCGGTTGATAGTTCCTTGGGAATGGGTACATCAAGTTTTTCAAGAGTATTAATATACTCTTTCATCTTGAGTACATGGGCACTTACTGAAGTCCCTAGAGCCATCTTGCAAGAAGTCAACACCTTAGTTGTCAAGAACCTTTCATGACGGGCTTGCGCTTGGAACATTTCCTTAAGATGAGTCATGATCTTGAAGGCTTCTATATCCACGAATTGATTTTGCAATTCTGGACTCATGGTTGCCAACTTGAGACATGTCACATCATTTGAGTCAATCTTTTCTTTTCGAATGCCTCCCTTTGAGCATTTGTGGCGTTCCTAGTAGGTTCATTGGGCAAAGCTTGCTCTAAGACTTCAAGCTTCTTCTCTTGCTTGAGAAAAATTCTCAAGTTTCGAGACCAGTCAATGAAGTTAGTCCCATTGAGCTTGTCCTTCTCAAGGACGGATCGCAATGAAAAATTTTGTGAATTGTTTGATGCCATTTCAATCTACAAAAATGTATATGCAAGATTAGATATGAGGTCTTATAATCATAATCCCATAGTTCAAATTAATATCCATTTTAAATAATTTGTGTTAGTGGTTGTGGGCCAAGATCCATATTTCACTTTGCCTTAGTCAAGCTGAGCATGTACACCTAAGACTTAGCTATTTAGGTAGGAACTCTTTCCAATTATATCTCATATAATTCTTGGATTGGATTAACATCTTATGTTAGGCACTATCCCATTTTAATGCCTAGGGTCAGGACAGTCCCACTACCCACGTTAAGTCGAACCTACATTCGAGTGTTAGGCATAACATTTATCCTAACCCCTGCCTCACAAAGATAATCTAATGTGCCTAGCTTTGGCATAGCCCACGCTTCGACGATCAATACCTTGACAAGGTTTCGAAATAGGAAGACACTTCGCGAGTTACTATTGTAGAGATTTAGTTTGTAACGGCTTACATGGCATAAACAGATTTCCATACATTCACACATACATAATGTATATATATATAAAGTACATAATTTAAACGTGACACATCATGGGCCATGTCCTAACTCTAAGAAGCTACATCTAATGTCTTCCTTCGAGTTGGGCCGACTTTCCCTCCTTTTTGGGCTCTGTCTCTTGTCTTGATTACAATGTGTTCATTATTTATAAATTAAATATATTCTATGAAAAATAAAATTTTACATAAAAATAAACGACACGCATGTCGTATTTAATTTACATCCCAATAATGAAAACTACGCCCATGATATGCACCATGCATAACATTCACGAAAAATTCAAGCACCAACAATAAGATCCAATCTCAACATATATATATGCAAGCGATAACACCTGGCAAATCCGATTTTATTTATGTCCATAGCCATTTCGAGAAATCGTGTATTTGGCCTTCAAGAACTAACCCTATGAAGGGCTTTGGTTTAAAACCATTAGGTCAAACTCTTTGACCAAACTTATCGAATGGGTTGTTCTTTGATAACCCTAAACACACTACAAGATCAATGTGTGCCATGGATTTTTCTAGTCAATTCCTCTTAATACTTTTACATGTTATGATTTAACAAAATAAAGCATAAACATATAAACTATATGAAATACATAATTTGGCATGAAACAAAAACACTTTAATCATGAACAAATTATGTAAAAAACACATTCGGCAATGCATGAAACAACTAAGTCATATACGGCATGCATCAAAACAAAACCCGACGTTGCACATGAATAATTAAAACACACCTTTTAATTCAAACATGTATTCGGCAATGTTAAGAAATAACAAATCAGATTTTGTTTCATACTAATAACCTAAAATCAGTTATGAACATTATAAGGGCAGTAGCAATTCGGCAATGATCTCATCAATCCAAAACAGATTCGACAATCCTCTTAAACCAATTAAAACACAATTTTAATTGTAACAATGCAACTCAGTTTTATACTAAAACCTAAACAATTGTCAATAAAATCATTAATCAATTCGGTCTTCGTATTAGTTGCATTAAACCATTCGGCAAAATAATGACCAAAACAGGTTCAGTTTAACTCTTAAAATCCTAAACAAGTTATGAGTTCTTATTAAGACAATCAATTAACCAAATCATTAGGAAAAATAGTCTGGTTTCAACCCTAAAATAAAATTCAAGATTTTTTTTTAAACCATTTAAAGGATACAAGTCCAGATTTTTATCAAAGCCAAAACACATTATTCACTAGATTAGACATACAGACCGCTCTGATACCACTGTTGGGTTTCTTACACGACTAATCAACATTATAGGCAGCGAAAAATATAAGAAACACCCAGCAACACTGTATGTAATCATAGTGAATAAAAGAAGGTTAAGCAAACTTACCTTTCAAGCTTTGCCGAATTGGTTGCTCCAATTGCCAAATTGGTTTCTCCTTTGGCTTTGTTGATCCGAATTGGTTTAGGGACTGACAAAGGACGACTCCCCTCTACTCTCTCACACACACAGATCTCTAGGTTAGACCACTTATGCTAGTACAAAAACTCTCTTCTTGCTTTTGTGTTTCGGTTGGAATTGCACAAGGGAGAGAATGAGAGAATTTTCAAAATCCTTTTATGGTTTAGTGTATGTGCTGCCGCCTACCACTTTTTACACCCTTAGAGTTTTTATTTCACAAATAAAACCCTATATATGGTGCAATTTGTGCCCGGCCAATCCTCTTAAAAAATAGGAGACCAACCCTAATTAGAATTGTCTTTGTGTGCTACCACCTTCTCTTGCACAAACCCTAGTTTGTAAAATAGGAGATTGTTTCTTGAATAAGTCCTACTTCAAAAAGAAGTCTTCTTCCTTCACTTTTAATTATTCATTTAGACCTTTTAATTAAAACATCATTAGGCCGAAATTTTCAATTCTTTCAAGCCTAATGGGTGTGTGTCGAATTCACCTTGAGCCCATCTCATTATGTTTAAATCATTAACATAAATTAATTGCCCATCAAGAAAAATGGTTTAAGTCATAACCCAGATCATTATTGCGTGCGACCCTATAGGTTCATTCAATATTGGCAATGAACCCAAAATTAATTTAAAGCCTATAAATCATAATTGGTCTCTAGCAAGACATTATGATTACCCAAATTGAAATAAATGTCGATTTTGAATCAACATAACCTAATTACAACCTTATACAACCCTTTGCCTCCCGATATCTGAAATTGCATAAGGCATGGAACGTGTCACCCTTATTTATGCTAAAACATTTTCTTGATCTTTTAGTGATCCTGATTAAGTCAAATAAACAATAACACTTATCATCTTATCTGGGTGTGGCCACAAGCTACTCAGTTTCACTAATCAAGTGGCCGGTGATATCTTCTCTCTTCTCGAGAGGGGCAATCCCTTCACTTCACTCATGTTTCTTAGCATGACTCTTGGCATATCCAATCATACCCATACTTGCCATTCATTTATGAATAACATTAGGCGTATGTCAAAGTATACGAGAAATCACCCAAGAATCCATAGTGATTTCAGGTCGAGGGATTCAAGTATAAGTATTGTATGAGAAATACTTTTGACCTTTCAACCATGTAGTATTCTCATAAGCAGATTGATCCAAAATATTGTTCTCTAACATGTTCTGTGTTCTCTGATTGATATCTCATATCTTATGACCAGTAAAACATGATCATATCATAGAGCACATACTAGTCTTGGTTTATTATCACTCCCATGACAATAATTGACTAGGGATATTTAGAATAATATTCTTTTATGCTTCAAGGTTTTACTATCCAAATCACATATTTGATAACTTAAGAAGAATCACTATCCATGGTTTTTTTTTATCAATTTAAACATGCACATGAATAATAAAGAGATAAAACAATGCCTCATCATGTATATATCAAATATAATCTGGATACAATGCATTTGGAGTTAGGGCTTACACTAACAATATCCTATTGACAGGAAGAAATTATGCAGACTTGGTGAATCAATCAATGATAACCCGGATAGAATCACACCCAACTGACGGCCTCGGTAAATCGACTACAAAATCTATAGTCATACGATAAAACTTCCACCTCAGAAGAGGCATCTGCTGCAACAATCCAGAAGGACGTCGGTGCTCAAACTTAACCTATTCACAGGTCAAACACTGACTAACAGATTCACTGATACCCTTCTTTATCCCTGCCATCAATAAGATTCTCAAAGATCCTGATACATCTTAATGTATATTGGGTGAACAAAATATGCAGAGCTATGACCCTTGGTCATAATCTCCTCGGGTAAACCACCCGAAGACGGTACGCGTAACCTTAGTCTAAACCAAATGACTCCAAAATCATCAATACTGAAACCTGGTACATCAGAAGACTTAACTTTGTCGATCAGACTCTGAATCTCAGCATCATCCTTCTGAGCCTCTCTAATCCGATTCAAAAGTACAGGACTCATCTCAATATGACCAAACAACACCCTTGAGTCATCAAACTACAACTCAACTCTAGGCTCCAACAGACTCTGGCCCTCAGTTACCGCAAGTCATCTCTCGACTGCGATGTGAGCAAAACTCCCATCAGTGTTCTGCTTAAGGAATCGACAACAACGTTTGCTTTGCCAAATAATACGATAAAGTACAATCGTAATCCTTAAGCAACTATAGCCATCGTCTTTGCCTCAAGTTGAGATCCCGCTGAACAAAGCTATACTTCAAACTCTTATAATCATTGAAGATCTCAAAAGTCTCTCCTTATAGATAATATCTCGAAATCTTAAGTGCAAAAGCCACTGCTGCTAACTCCAAATCATGTGTCGGATAATTTTGCTAGTGCTTCTTAAGTTGTCTTGATGCATAGGCAATCACTTTGCCATATTGCATCAATACATAACCTAGGCCAACTCTCGATGCGTCGCAATATACAGCGAAACCTCCAGAGCCTGATGGTAAAACCAACATTGGTGTGCTTGTCAAACACTTCTTCAACTTTAGAAAACTATCCTCACATCTATCAGACCAAACAAACTTAACTTTATTCTAAGTTAACCGAGTCATAGGTGCAGTAATCCTAAAAAAATCTTGGATAAACCTCCTATAATACCTAGCTAAACTCAAAAAACTCTGAATCTCCGTAGCGGTCTTAGACCTCTCCCAATGGAGTACAACATCTACCTTCTTCGGAGAGGCCAGCCTCTACCTTCTTCGGATCAACCATAATACCCTCTCTTGACACCATGTGTCTGAGAAATGCCACTTGCTTGAGCCATAACTCGTACTTAGAGAACTTAAGATAAAGTTGATGTTCCTGTAAAGTCTGCAATACTGACCTCAAGTGGTGCTCGTGCTCCTCCCTGCTCCTGGAGCATATCAAAATGTCATTGATGAAAACAATCATAAACCGACCTAGATATGACCTGAACACCCTGTGCATCAAATCCATGAATGCTACTGGAGCATTCGTCAAACCAAACAACATTACCAAAAATTCATAATGCCCGTATCTAGTCCGAAATGCAATCTTCCAAATGTCCTCTTCTCGGATCCTCAACTGATGACATCTTGAGCTCAAGTCGATCTTAGAAAACCACTACGCATGCTGCAAGTGGTCAAACAGATCATCTATCCTCGAAAGTGGATATCGGTTCTTCATGGTAACATTATTCAATTGGCGATAATCTATACGCATCCTTTGACTACTGTCCTTATTCTTTACAAATAATACCGGAGAGCCCTAAGGTGAAACACTCTGTCGAACAAATCCCTTGCCTAGCAACTCTCTTAACTGAGTCTCCAACTCCTCTGGCATCATCTGATACGGTGGAATTGATCAGTGTTTAGCAAGCGTACTAGAATCGATATAGTTTTACCTTGGGAGTATCCCTAGGGTTATCGAATCCAAGGAAACGAGTACTAGTTAGTGATCGAAAATAAAGGAAAGCAATAAAAACTGAGATTTTGAGTTGAGTTGGGTTTGATTTTAAAAACATAAAATGCAATAACAAAATAAATAAAAGCATTTGAATGAATGAGATGCAAGCAAATACTTCCTTTTTACAAAATAAATGAAATGGGTTTTTTGGGATTGAGTGTTCTCTCTGCAAGACTAACCCAATGCCTATCTCAATGTCACTTAAGTCGTCCTATAATTGCCTATGAGGGTCCATTCGGCCTCACCTAGTCCAACTAGCTCATTAAGTCCTTTTGAGGAATTTCATCTAACACCTTGTAGGCATAGGTATATCTCTATCCTAAGCCACAAAATTTTAATGCAAGTCGACATCTCCTAGCCTTCATCTCTCGATCCATCAACTAGGATTATCTAAACTACCATCAACGTGATCAAGCTCAACAATAGTTAATTGAAACAAGCCATTAAATCAAATCCAATGGCAAACATCATAAAAAGAACATAAATCACAATACCGATTAAGTAATCTTCAAATATGAAAATAAGGTACATTCAAAACAATCTTTAGATATAGATAATAAAGCACAAAAAATTAATACCCATTCATAAATATAGAAAATATCCATCAAAGCTTACAACTCAAAATCCAAACACAAAACCTAAACTACCATTGTTCAAAGAAAATAAAAATAAAAACTAACCTTGAAAGGAAAACAACATCACCAAAATAATAAAAAAAAAATGGAAGGAAAAATATGAGGGGGTTTCCTTTCCAAGACCATAGGTCTCTTCAAATAGTCTCCTTTCTCTCTCTTCTTGAATCCTCTTTCTCTCTCTAAGCTTTGTGGTGTAGTGTTTTTTCTTCCAAGGATGCTCAAAATGATGTGAAAGAGTCCTATTTATAGCCCTTAAGGTCCCCTACAAACCCTAGCAAAAGTCTCCCAAAAATGGCCCTAGAATGTGCCTTGGTCCCCACTTGACAGCTTTTTCATGCGCAGCTCTTTTTTGGCCACTTCCAGAGTGTCACGGCCGTGACACTGACCGTGACAAAAAAAGTGTCACGATCGTGACAAATTTCTGCCCAAAATGGCACTTTTCAGTTTTGCTTATCATGGCTATGACACCTTAGAACCTTAATTGTTTTCATGTTTTCTTGAGTTCTTTTGGGGTCTTTCCATCTTGCATCATTTTCCATCATTCCCCACTCATTTTTCACCAAATTCAACATTCTACAATCATCACAAATTTTATAAGAATTTTGCTACAAAGTCATGATTTAAAGGATGAAAATGGATAAATTGTTACTTGAATTAATGTGTAAATTTAGCATACATCAGGAATCGATATCAAATCAGTACCAGGCTGTACCTCGATAGCAAAATTAATCTCTCGCTCAAGAGAAAGTCCCGGTAACTCCTCGAAAAACACATCAGAGAACTCTCGAACCATTGGTACATCTTCGACTCTCAACTATGAGCCTGAAGACTCGGTGAGCACAAAAGCTAAATAGACCTCATAACCACGACATATTATCTTCTCTGCTCTAATAGCTAACACGTATCCCCGTACAACACTGACTCTTTCACCCTGGTAACAGAAATCATTCTGACCTGGCGGTCGAAAACATACTCTCTTCGCAAAATAATATAAGGTAACATGCCAAACCGATAACCAATCCGTACCAAGTATGACATCAAACTCTCCCATGTAAAATATTGCAAAATTAGCTACCAACTCGTGCCCACCAAAGGCAATCACACAACCCCAAACCTCAGAATCAACCACTATCTTGCTACCCAAAGGTGATGAAACCTCTAATGACTTGTCTAATGGACTCATCACTAATCCTGCATGCTCAACAAAATATGGCGTGATGAATGAATGAGATGCAACATAATTAAATAACACATATGCTGAAGTGTCAGACATAGAGAGCGTACTAGTAACTGCAACGTTGTAGGTCTGAGCCTCCTCATGAGTCAGATGGTACACTAATGTCTGTCTTCCTATATCAGAACTGCCCTGTCCATCCTGTTAAGGACTACTACAGTGACCAGATTGGCTACAACTCTTTGATGCTATCGTGCCTCTGCCTGCATCTCTATCAACTCCAATGCTAGTAGTGCCAGAACCCCCAATCACTGACTATACTGTCTTTGATCCCATGCCATGCTTAAGAGGATAATCATCCACCTTGTGTCCCGACTGCCTACAATGGAAATAGAGACTTGCTACCTTGTTGCAAATCTCTAGGTGTCTCCTCCCACAAGTCTTGCAAAGCGAGTATGAACTACCAAAGCCCTAACCTCCTCCCCGATGTTCAGCGTGCCTAGCTGGCTATGCCACACTGTGACTCTGGGATACCTATCCCTATCTTTGACCACCAGAGGAATGTATGTGTCTCTGTTCGGACTGACTACTCAAAATTGGTCCTCATACTCTATTACAGTCATGCTCGACTCCTTGCAAAACTCATTAAACTGATATGCCTTCTTATCAATCACACTTCGGGGAAGGACAAATAGTGTGAGTTCACTCTTGAACTCACCCCATGAAGTAACCCTATGTGTCCCACTGTCCTGCCACCATCTAACGGCTCGACCATCGATTAAGAACATGAAAAGTGTGATCCTCGCAACATCATCAGTGAGGTCTATCACCTCAAAGGATCGCTCAACAGTAAAGGTGAAGTGATGCGGGTCCTTTCACATATTGCCCTCAAATATGGACAGAGCGAGCTTCAGGAATTTAGCGAGACGTGACTCTGCATCTGCATTGTTATAACATGTGCAGGTGCATTGTCCCTCTCTAGCTAGGGTGGAGGAACTAATGGTACCGCCACTGGCAGATCTAGCTGACCTCTGACCGCCTGGCCTGTGTGAAGTGTCTCGATCGCTTAACAGCTTGAGTGAAATGCATCATGACCTCCAACTGAGTCATAGACTGGGGCTGGGGCTGAGGCTGATATGCCATAGACTGAGCGACATCCTCAACGGGCTTGCGTATAGGCGCCCCATGACATCTACCATGACGTTGATCCATATTTATGTTCAATAAAAAATATCGTATAAGCAATGTCAAAATACAAGTGATAGTCACAGTACCGTATCAAAGATCAAAGGATATATAGAGGCAAATCAAACTGACTCGATCAAAGATACCTATGTTCCACAATGACCCCAAACTTACGAAACCTAGGTCTCTGATACCACCTTAGTCACGACCCATTTTCAAACCACGACCAGCATGCAAAACGTACCATCTAAAAAAGCCAGACACATCTTGCACAAGCTTTAATGATCAGAAACACTACCCAACTTATTCATTTATCAAAATGTTTAGTAAATATTTGTTATTCAAAAACATATGAAATATAAATAGATTTATAATAAATCAAATATTAGTAAGTAATCGTAGGCCAAAATAATATCAGTGAATAAAATCAGTATAAATGTATCAAAATACAAAATGGCAACCTAGTAACCCTACAACATCTCAGTGTGGAACTCTATACCAAAAAGAGAAGAGCCCAGCCAAAAGGGCATCACTAACCAATAAGATGCCTCACTAGGACTCAAGATGCGGTGTAGTTGCCGGAGCCAAAAACTGTGCACCTGAAAATTTAGTAGAGACAAACAAAGACAAGGAAAAAGGGGTAAGAATCCCTAGTGAGGAACAACACTCTAGATCGCCTCATACGTGCCTCACAAAGACTGTTTTGAAAATGATTCGAAAATACCGCACACAAGTATAAATAAGTATACCTACATATAGACACCATATAGATAATAGTCTTTCGAAAAACTTTTCAAAAACGTTCGCAAGCAAAGAAAACAACATGTTCGCAAGCATAATAGTTAAAATAATATCGGTAACAAAAACACAACATATGTGATACGGGACCAACAACAATGATGTGTATGTAGAACCGATAACAATGATGATTGTGGGCTCTACCACTAATCAAAAATAAATTCATGTGTTTGGCCAGACACACGGCTACCACCATACCTTGGTAACTATGCCTTGACTTCGCATTGGAATAACAAAGGCTATGTTTGCCTTACGTAGCATAGGTGCCCCATAACCAATTTATATATAATCTTTAAATCAAAAACAATAACTCTTACAATAAAAGCATATAAAAATAGTGAAATATATATATATATATCCAAGATCTAAAACAAGTTTTCTAATTATTAAAAACCACCTAATCAGTTTATAAATTAGTCATTCCGTTATTAAGTCCAATTTCGGAAATGAAGTCAGCATATCAAAAACAATATAGAGTTTTGAGACATAGCCTATGTGTCTGAAGCTGTCATTCACTCACTTGGATGTCCAAGGAAATCGATTAGGCACCACTAGCTTGGGGCTGATCACGCTGACAAGAACAAGAAGCTGAAACAATAATATCAGAAACAATGATACGTCAAAAACAATCACGATGGAATACTGGTATTGTAGTTGTACTGAAATGTGTGAACATGCATATGCATACTCGAACCCTCAAATGGTGCCCAAAAACTTATTTCAAACCAAATTCTAACATAATAATCCAAAATCTATCCTCGATGTAAAATTACACTTTGGTCCCGAACGTTTGAAAAATTACCAACTAGTCCCCAAAATATTCCAAATTCATAAATAAATCCAAAAATTCTAAAATCATTATTAAGGTCTCAAGCCCTTCAAAATATCCCAATTAATTCTCACACATGTCCAAAATAACACTTTAGTCTCTAAATGGGAAATATCCAATTTGGTCCTCAAATGGCAAATTACCCAAATAGTCCAACTTTCGATTCAACCAATAAAAATCAAACCCAATCACCTACATTGACTGTAATCGACCTCCTGAACATGAATCCAACATCCATTTTAACAAAAAAACTCAAAATCATCAAGAATTCATGATTAAAGGTTCAGACTTCCATGAACCCTATAACAAACAACATCAAAACTTTGAAATCCACAAATATTTATGTTAATCTAAGTCCCTCCTACCTAGATACATCAAGAACAAACTTAAATCCAACAAGAAATCTGCCCAAAACCCTGGTTTGAAGAACAACCTATTTCATTCAAACTCAAAAACCTCAAAAACCGAAGCTAAAATCCCATGATTCCAACATCCAATAACCATAATCTAACAACATTTAACTTTCATATCAACAGAAAGAATAAATTTAAACTCAAACATTGAATTCAACCAAAACCCTAAATGTGAAGGAAGCAAGAATGAAGAAAAGAAGAGATTAATGGACATTTCTTACCTCAAGAATTGAAGTGGAAGCAATGGGAACCAATGCAAGATGAAGAGAGGTAGATTTGGGAGTAATTTTGGTGGTTGATAGGAGTAATGGCTGAGGAGAAGTCGGGTGGGGGATATTTATAAACCCACAAGATAACACGTGACGTTACAGTTAGTAAACAACCATGAATCATCATCAAGGTAAAGAAAAATTGGGAGTATACAACAGCTTAACCAATCAGGTTACTAAAATAATCAATGCATATAGTGGACAGGTTGGCCCAATAGGAAATTTCATATAACATTCAAAGCAAGAATTATATATCCTTTTAGGTCCTTGAGCATTTTCTCTACAAACTATAAAAACAATTCCAAAGGTCACCATGTGAAAATGTGTTACCTTGCTTTAGCATCTTCAATTAGAGAACCAAAATTGCTTGATGCAACACATCGATTTTTTGGCAATCTTCCCGAACCCAAACCTTGGGGCACACTAGGTTTACTCACTTCATCTGGGAGAAAAAGAAGGTACTTGAGGACAAACACTTATAGGTCTTGATAAAAATTCTGTTAGCAACATCAAAAAGAATTTAACATGCTTTAGAAGATGCACATTTTGCACATCAAAACAAGAAAAAGAAGAAAACAATGAGATAATAAATAAATAAATAAAAATAGAATATTTCCTTAGAGGCTTCACAAATCCGCCTACTTGGTCCCTATGTTTTGACTTTTGAAAACCACCCACATTTGGTCCCTCCATTCATTCAGTGTTATTTTCATTTAATGGACACATCACTAAGACGCAATTGGCAATCCAGGTCTTATACTTTTTTTCAATAACCTATTGTTTCCCTCTCCTCTCAAAACATATTTCCATTTTGTTCTTCCTTTCCATTCCCCACTCTCGACCATTTAGTCTCTCTTATTTTGCAGAAGACAAAACCAAAACAATAGAGGCACAAGAACCGTTTAGCATCACAAAACTCATTATCTCCGTCATTCAACAAAATTGCATGACCATCACCACCACCACCCGAAGAAATCGCAACAAGGAAGACCACTTCCATCTAAACCTATAAGCCTCCTCATCATAGTATCATAGGTACCCGATTCAATATTGACCATTGTCACCCTCTTTGTCGAACCATTTTAACCAACACCAATTCCACCATTGCCTCTCTTCATTGCTCGCATCATTACTAGCAACATGCTCCATTGTTACCCAAGTTTTGGCCTAAACTGCCGCCAGAGTCGAAAATGAGTGAAGCATGCGAGCAATCTCTGAAGAAGTTAGGTATTGTGTCAGAGAGTCAAGCACGCTAAAGCAAGGATTTGGTGTGGGACGTGCGTGCTAGGAAGGATGACACGCCCCGACCCTTCCTCTATAGCATGTGGCCATAATATAGACAACGTGTGTCTCTCTCTCCCAGACTTTGGTCTTCTTTAAACTCTACACACTATAAATACCCATCCTAAAATTTTTTTAAACCCGACAACACCCAAAATACTCCATTCTTACACCAAAAACGTTCCTTAAACCAAATTACCATTAAAATTGCTCATCTTTGTTCAATATCATCACTTTACACCCTCATTTGATCCCAATTCCTCCTTCGGATGTATTGGAACAGGTTGATAAGTCTGAAACACTCTCAATTGGGCAAGAAATTGATATTTATATTCTTTTTTCAGTTAAAGAAGCTAACTGTGTAGTGTAACTTCGGTGATTAGCAAAATTTGAAGCAGAAAACGAGTGTGGAGTGTAAAGTTTGGGAGTTGCAACAAAAAAAGGTAATATCTTTATACTCCTTGATGCATTTAAAGCTTATTTAGATGCAAAAGATTGGAATTTTAGGGCCTTTCCGTGTGAAGGTATTGAATAAGGGTTTGGTTGATGGAAACTTCTTTCCTACACTTGGTGTAAGGATCTGCTCATACACCAAACCAATCATTGGGCTCATGTTCCAAGGAAAATATCATTTTCTGATTGGTTTGGTGTATGAGCTGAGCCATACACCAAGTGTATGTAATAATTATCCTTGGTTGATAAGATAAATTAGAACTTTGGTTTTAACGTTAAAATTTGGATTTTTAGGTTAGTTTTCGATTGTTGGAGTTGTGTTTGATTAGTTTCAATGCATGAATTCCTCATGGGATGGACGTCGCCTTTACTAGGTGACGTCCATCAGACTGGGGAGACGAAAGTCCTCAACCGCCGTGAGTCGACTACCTTTTACATGCGTCGACCAAGGTTGAAGTGAGCAAACATGCTTCCTCCTTGTTGGAACCTTATTTAGCCCTTCCGCGATGACCATTTCATCTCAAATTGAGTGTTTTATATCATGCCTAGTCATACCTTAGCCTAATCTAGCTTTTTCATACATTTGTAGTATGAATTTTGGCAGATTCACCCGATCATTCATTGTGTGTGACTATCAATGCATGAATTCCAGATGAGTGATTTATATATGTGTTGGGACAGAGGCGTCAACATAAGAGGAGTAAATATATAATAGTTCAAACAAACACAAATCAACACAATAATTACACAAAGAATACACACAATTTTTAACGTGGAAAACTCCTTCAAAGTGAATGATAAAAACCACGGGACCTATCTGCGGTCCAAATAAAAAGATCCACTATAATTCAACAATGTTTACAGCAACAAAACATGCCAAAACGTGCCTCAAGCAACCATAAACACAACCAAAACTCCAACTAACAAAAGAGAATAATAAGAGTGCAAAGAGAACAAATAGGAGCTTTGGTTCTGACCATAAACGATGACCTTCCCAACGTCCAAAACTGATCTCCACCGTTCAAAACAGAGTTCCAAATATCCTTCAAATACTGATCAAAAATCAGCCTAATCAGATTATGGAACCCTTCCAACTGTGGAGTTTGATCAAACCCGCCAGTGTTGTTTACAAACCCAGACATCTTTTGTTCTCGACACTCTAACTCACAAAACAACCGTCAAAATCCGATCCCACAGTTTAGATTCAAGAAAACATAGAGATGAACAAACCCACCAAAACTCAGGACGATCGGACCATAAATGGACCGTCAAACGCTGACTGGAAATGGATGGACGAGTTGGAATCTCTCACAGAAAATTCTCTCTTTTGTTTTCTTTGGTGGTTGCACAAAATGAGAATCTAAACCCTCAAGTGGCTGCTGGAAAATAAGAAATAAACTCTAATGAGCTTACTAAAAAATGGGTCCTAAAATTTTTGGATTTTTCAACATAGGAAGAGATCTAATAGCCCATTACCTACCGAGAGGCGATTGAAAGTCCTAATTCAGTTGAGTGGCTTGGAGCCATGGAATTTGATATGCAATCAATGTATGATAACCAAGTATGGACTTTGGTTGATCCACCTGAAGGTGCTAAGATCATTGAGTGCAAATGGATTTTCAAACAAAAGGTCGATAGTACCTTCAAAGGTAGACTAGTGGCTAAAGGTTTTAAACAAACTCATGGTATTGACTATGATGAAACCTTTTCACCAGTAGTCATGCTCAAATTCATTAGGATTCTACTTGCCATAGTCGCATATTATGACTATGAGATATGAAAAATGGATGTCAAGACGGGTTTCCTTAATGGAAACCTCTTCAAGGATGTTTACATGAAACAACCTAGGGGTTTTATCGATCCTAAGAATCCTAATAAGGTTTTCAAGCTTCAAATATCCATTTATAGATTGAAGCAAGCATCCCGAAGTTGAAATATTCGCTTTGATGAGGCAATCAAAGAGTTTGGTTTTCTCAAAAATGAAGATGAGCCTTGTGTGTGCAAGAAGAATAGTGGGTGCATTGTAGTATTTCTGATATTATATGTCGATGACATCCTGCTAATTGGAAACAACATTCCAACATTTTTAAATGTTAAGCAATGGTTAGGGAATTGTTTCTCTATGAAAGACTTAGGTGAAGCTGAAACTATACTGGGTATAAGGATCTATATAGATAGATCACAACGGTTCTTGGGACTAAGTCAATAGAAGTACATAGATAAAGTACTGAAACATTTTAGTATGGTTGACTCCAAGAAAGGTTATATACCTTTGTCACAAGGGGTTGTTCTAAGTAAGGAGGATAATCCTTCTACAAGAGAACAAATAGAATACATGAGGAAAGTTCCATATGCTTCGGCTATAGGATCTATCATGTATGCATGCTATGTACTAGGCTAGATGTCACACATGCACTAAGCATGACAAGCAGGTTCCAACAGGATCCAGGTGAAAAACATTGGGCTGCTGTCAAAGGGATCCTTAAGTACTTATGAAGGACTAAATTGTTGGATCATGTGATCAACAATAAGTTCATTATGTGCTTTGATGATGAAGCAAAAGGTTTTGAAGAAGTGAAAAACACGTTAGAAAGCTCGGAATTGAGAAACAGAGTCCTAACGCACGTAATGGAAAAATTACACACGTAAGAGTGGAGCAACGTACGTTAAGTTTTAAGCAACGTACGTAAAGCTTGAAGAACTATGATCAACGTACGTGAGAATTTGTGTAACGTACGTAAGCTGCAGAAAAACCCAGTTAACGTACGTAAAGCACACTGTAACGTACGTAAGCCATGCACAGACAGTTGCAACGGGCAGAAA
>CAODLS010544051.1:0-17053 GCA_948243855.1 Flueggea neowawraea | reverse complement strand
TGTTTTCTAATTTGCTTTCGGGACTCCGTTTCAGCTAGTTTCAAGTCTTTGAACCCCTGTTCGATTCAGGCTTCGTCTTCCAGTGAAAAGAAAAAGACATCCATTCTGTCGAGTTCTTTGTACATCTTCTTGATTTTGGGTTTCCAGAAGAGGCCCTTTTCTGTGTCCATTTTGTTGTAAGGAGTTTTGAGCAAGTACTCGTAATTCCCTCCTGCCTTGTCTATGCAACGAAGAGCATAAGTTGTGACTTTGACTCGAATATGGCGGTCCCAGGATATAACTAAACAGCCTCTTCTCCTGAACATTTGGCTTCCAGCTTCTCCTAGACCTATCGTGTCGAATGTACAATGAGTCCTTCAGTGCCACAAATCTATAATAATGAACAGAGTATAAAAATGAATGGAGCAAGCAAGAAGCCAAACATATCTTTATGCAATCTTAACTTAAGACACTATAAAAAAAGTTTCAACTAACATCAAAACCACATCTTTCTTTGTTTTAGTAGCTGGCAGTAGTAATGACCATGCATTTGACTTAATCGATTGACATATCTTTAATCTTTCATCTCCAAATAGGATAAAAGTAGGATACAACAGAAACCCAGTGACACAACAAAAGAACATAAAAGGTAACTGGTTAAATCTAATTTTTACTGATTTTTCCCCAAAAAATTTTGAAATTTTTGGAAGGTGACAGGGGAATGTGGCATTACTTTAAACCAAAATATAATGTGTTCAATGTAACAATTGAGGCCATTTCGCTTGTCATCTAGGAATACTCATGTTAGCAAAGAATATCAATGAAGGCATTTCCAGATAAGGTGAATACAGAAGAAAACTAACCACACGCAATAAATTTCAAGAAATTATAAGTTCATACTTCATAGAAAAATGATCCTGTACCAATAAAGAAATTATTGTAAAGCCTTAATTACAGAGCTCTAAGCCATTTTCGTCTCTCCTCAAAACTGTTCTAACAGTGCTGGCATTCACACAATATATATAGACAAACAAGCATGCCATAAGGCTCCCATCTTCTTTAAACTAGAAAGAAAAATCCTTGAAAAATTCAATATAATTTTTAAATCATTAACAATCAAACTTTTCCAAATTTTTCCTATATTTTCATTGAGGTAAGTGTCTTTTGTGAGATCCTAAACCATTAACTTTCCAGAGCAATCCGAATCCCAAACTAAATGTAACTTTTCTCAGTTCCTCAGTAATAACTTATGGCGTATTGCTCTGTTGTTATCTCAAAAAATGAACAACAATAATAACAAAGTTCAAAGAACTCAAACTTCTCAAAAAACATGAATATCGTCTTGAAACTTGAAAGCACGAAACACAATGAGGTCGAGTTGCTTCCTGAGAATCTTGAAACACGATGAGATCGGGTTGCTCCCCGGAGAATCTCCGACGCTCAAGTTAGTAATCAATTTTGCAGAGTATTGGCATGTGTGTCAAGTAGAACGTACCTCAACATGTTGTTTCTAAGGACTATTTATAGGTGTAGAGTTGATGAATGGCTATCAACATTCTGTAATGTTTCATATTGATGATGGTCATAATGTCTTTTGTTACTACTTGGGGCATAACCAATGGTTTAATGTTGTGGACCATGTACGCTTTATAGGCTCATCCAATTAGCTATTGTCCGCTCTGGTCTCATGGATCCTCACGGTTTTATTTAGAAAAAGACGCATCAGTGGTTTATGAGAAGAAGGTGTTTATAAGTGACAATTGACATTGATTCCTAGGCAATGTAGGAGTATGACACTAAAATAGCCCCCCAGTCTAGGTTAAGGGGCTTAAGAACATAGCTTTTAACTAGACGACGGTTTGTTTGAGTTCCCACAGAATACACCAATTGTTGTGGACCATGTCTGCACCCTAGACCCATCCACTGAGGTATTGTGCTCTCTGAATTCATGGACCCTCACGGTTTTGTCTAAGAAAATAGTCTCAGTGGCTTGAGGGAGGAAGATACTTAGAGGCAACTTTTGGCCTCGATTCCTAGGTAACGTGGGAGCATGTCACTGCATGCTCAGTGCTTACCTTTTTAGTACATAGTGATGCAGATGCAGTGTTTTTTAACCACATCAAAAAATCAGATGCTAAATATAGTCATTTGTGCTTTCTCAAGCTCCCAAACTAAAGGACTCATATCCTGAACCTATTGCTATCAATTGAAAACAAGTGTTTAACATGGCAAATGCGGACCATCCTTATATATAAACAGCAGGATTAAGTAGCTGATATTTAACACACTCATGCATGTGTTAGATTTTATTGTGATATAAGATAGCTTTTGAGATATTCAATTTATGATAAATTCATCTCTTTCTTTTTTCTTTTTTTGAAATGGATTTATCTATTTTCTTATTATAAATTGATTTCATAAACAATCAAATTAGACAATATCTCAGCAATAACACCACAAATTCAGAAATTTAATAAAGCTATTTGCTTGCACAAGTGAACTTTTAATAATTGTCTTATATGATAATTAAAGTTAAAGCAAACAAACAACCAAAAACCTCATGGAAACCAACAGAATTCTGCAATCACTGAATACATTTTCCTTTCTTTTCAAGAATACTTCAACCAGCTCCAACTATAATCTTACACATGCAAAAATTTAACGTTGTGACGGCGAAGTTATGAATTGTCCTAAGAACTAATGTCTATTGCGTAAGACACTCATGATTTTCCCACGAATAGACATTTCTCATTGCTAGAGTCACAATTTGGGGTATGTATTTCAACGTCTATTGACAACAAAGTTAAACTTGATTTCCTTTTCAAATCAATACAATCTTTTTTTCCCCATGAAAAACAAAGACAGACGCAAAACTGAGTTTTCCTTTCTGAATATCCTGTAGGTAGTTAAAATTGATCTTATTTGTGGGATGATTGTACAAAAGATGGTTTAGACTCCAAATTCCAATCAGTGAATTACAGTTTACAGTTATCATCACCTAAAAGGAAAACCAAGGCCGGTTTAACTAGCAATTGGGAAATGCATAACTAATCACTATAAGATTTTTAAAATTCTACTTGTGGTGTTATAACTAAATTAAGAGTGTTCTAATGCATACTAATCACTCTTAATATTTCTAGGTTGATGTGTATTATTTCACGCAACATAATAACACGTATGAAAATCACAGAAATTATACCGAACTTTCAAACCCTCAATTGAACCAACCCAAAAAGACCAAGAACCCATTTCTGTATCTTCTTAAATAAAACAACAAAAATTTCCAGCAATCTGAAAAATAAAAGAAGCAACAATCAATCTTTGTAGAAAACATGTGTGTGAAAGAATTGACTTGTTTCTAGGGGTGTTCATGGGTCAGTTCGGCTCAGAGATTCCGAAAGAACCGCAACCAAACCAAAGTCCCGAAATCCTCAATTTTCTAGAACTGGAACCACCCAAAAGTCGCAAAAAAATCGAACCGAAATACCCGAAATTTTGGGATGGTTCAGGACTTTTGGGACAGAGAAAATGGTTCCAGTTCGGATCTAGAAGATTTTTTCCAACAAATTCAACTTAAATAAAAAAAAAATACACAACATAAAATTGAATCTACAAATAAATTACACAACATAAAATTAAGTCACTAATATAATTAAAGACAATATAAATCTCATCAATATATATATATATTCGGTTCGGGATGGTTCTCTGTATGGGTATTGTTTAAGATCCAGAATCGTCCCAAATAAAACTTTTGAGACAGTTTGGTTATGAAAAAGTCAAAAGTCAACAGTTTTTTTCAGTTTTGGTTCATTTTGGTTTGAATATTCGGTTCAGTTCGGGAATCTCCAGGACCAATGAGCATCCATACTTGTTACCATCGTCTTCACTGACATGGTAATTGAACTAGATGTGGTGGCCAGCGAAAACATCGCGTTCGGCATGGTTCATAACAACCATAGTGTCGGGTATGGCATTTTCTGTAGAGTGGTGGTATTACATTACTCTCTCCAATCTTTTTCAACACTTCATAATCTGCTTCACTCTGAAAGCCATTTAATCTAGTGCATAATAAAAAAAAAACAATTCAACCTAATCTGCTGCATAATTAAGAAAAGAAAGAGAATGAGAACCCAAATGTGAAAGTAAGAAAAGAAGAGAAACCCAAAGAAGAAAGAAAAAAATGGTACTTTGATGGAGAGATTGTTGGTGCAAATCATGTGTCGAATCTTACAAGCAGTCAAAGAACAATTTTATTAACTTTTCATCAGTTTAGTCCAAAATGACAATCTATGAGGGGATGAATTGCATTTGATGCCACCATGAATATTGATCAGGTGCAAATTAATAGAGTTATGGAGATTTTTGTGTTTGGGGATCATTTTAATGAAGATAATTTGGTTCATGTTTGATTTGGAGCTGATTCGAAAGCTATTTCGTTTGGGTTTGATATGTTTTACACAATTCACTTTTCCAGCCGTGTTTGTGCTTGTATTTTACTACTTGTGCCCGTACCTTGCTTTTGTCATGACTTATTACGAATTTTCTTTATAGTGTGTTTGATATAAATAAACTCTACAAAATTCGTAAATCCTAACTTTTGTTAATTTCTATGTTTGATTTGATTTTTTAAAATATTCAAATCCTTCTGTTGTTGCATGGATAAAACGCAACAATTTGAATCTCCTTAGTCAAAAGCTTCGATCTCTTACAAAACAAAAAGAGTATGGGTTTGTACCTACAAAGGCTCTCTGATGCTCAAACTAGCAATTTGGAAAAGTTTTAGTATTTTCGTAAGCAGTGACAACGTACCTTTCTTGAGGTGAGTGAGTGCTATTTATAGGGTGAACAACAGACTTGGTCAGATGTGAAAGGATCTCCATATGAAATTTGAATGTGATATCAAATCCACTCTCCTTTTTCTATTGTAAACCACAATACATTACACGTGGTTTTTGAAGAAATCTCTAGAAGGTGGACCCTCATAATTGGGCTCAACTCATTACTGTGCATCAGATATCTGGTAGAATTTTATTACATTATTAGGCTTGATGCGCTTTTGGCCCAAGTCACATCAATTGTTCCCCACTCCTAGATTTGAACTGGTAAATTTTGAACATCCATTTCCCTTTTTTTTTTCAACCTTATAAATACTCCTACCCTATTCCTACCAATTTCACATTATTTCTTCTCTCTCAAAAATTTATTTTGCTCTAAATTGCTCTTATTAATTATATATATATTTTCTTATTGCATTACGTTTTCTATAAGTTATTTTTGGCAATTACATTTTTCAAATTCCTTCTATTTTTTTACTATAGTTTAATTTAGTTATTTTGTTATTTCATTACATTTAATAAAATTTAATGAGTTTTTTTTTTAATTTTGTTTAAAATTATGTGATGTAATTACTAGTAGAATAATTAGTTTGTTTGAAAATTATTAAAAAAATCTTTGGAATACAATGTATTATTGGTATTATAATTAATTATTAAATATAACAAAATTTACAAACCGGAAAAAAATTGACGGGATAAAATAGCGGATTAAAAACAAAAAATTTTAAAAAAAGAGGGAACCGAACCGGAATAGGAACCGACGGTTTAACCGATCAAAACTGAAACCTAAACTGGTTAAAACCAGAACTGGAATCGAATCGAACCGAACCAAACCGTGGGTCCGGTTCCTCCATTTAAGAAACTGGAACCGCCGGTTCCTGAACCTGAACCAGCGGTTCCCAAACCGGCAACAAGCCTACCTGAAGGTAGGAGTAGTTTTTTCCCGCAATAAATTGGAGTATTTTGAAAGCTTTTGCAATTGTCCGAGTGTTATGCTAATGAAGGCCTTTGTGAGTAGTTTTTACATCACAGGGATTGCTTTATGAGTTCTGAATATCTAAGGGTCTTAGGACGTAATTGTGCAATTTGGATATCAGCAGTATCTCAGTTCACCTAAACTACTTCCACCGCCACGCATGGGTCTGTTACAAATCCTCATCCACCTTTTAATTCTAATCCTTAACTCTGCGTTCTTAGCCTTCTATTGTTGATTTTGTTTTATTCGAAACCATCTTCTCTATCTTTTTTGCTTCTAACTTCTGCTCCATTGAAGCTCCAAAAAATTGCCATGCATAGTTTATTTTAAACTCTTATCCAACCACAATTCCAAAGCTTAATCCTGCAGCATTCTATCATTGATTTTTTCTTCTGTTTTATCATTGCCTTCTCCATTGTTTCGTGCATCTCATTTGTGATCAATCAAAGCTCCACTACCGGATGAGTTGTGCTACCTTTAATCTTCTAAATTTTTGCTTTTGATTTTTCATGACATTGATTTTCTATTTTTATCTTTCAAGAGGAAAAAGAGATAAGAGAAATATTTCAATTAATCCACACCTTGTCAAGTATTCAGTCACCACAATTTTCTTGACTTTCCTTCCTTCTTCTCTCTCTCTTTTTTTTTTTTCTAATTTCTAATTTTGTTTTCATCTCTCAAATAGCGCCAACAATGTGACAGAAGTATTAGATGATGAATAGTGTCCTAGAATGTGAAGGAAGCATTAGATGATGAACACTGGGTGCTGTCAATGCAAGAAGAATTAAACCAATTTGAGAGAAATGGAGTATGAGAGTTAGTTCCAAAATCGGATAATTGCAATGTGATAGGTACCGAGTGGGCACATAGAAACAAGGAGGATGACTAAGGGAAAATGGTGAAAAATAAATCAAGACTAGTTGCACAAGGAAGATGAGCAAGGGAAATTGGTGAAAAATAAATCAAGACTAGTTGCTCAAGGGTATACACAAGAAGAAGGTATTGATTTTGAAAAATCTTGTGCACCGGTAGCAAAGTTAGAAGCTATTATAATTATGTAAGCATATGCTTGTTTTAAAGATTTCAAGTTTTATCAAATTGATGTTAAAAGTGAATTTTTAAATGGATTTATTAAAGAAGAAATTTTTGTTGAACAACCCCTGGTTTTATTGATGCACATTTTTCAAACCATATTTTCAAATTAAAAAAAGGCTCTCTATGGGTTAAAGCAAGTTCCTAGAGCTTGATATGAAAGATTGAGCTAATATCTTTTAGATAATGATTTTTCAAGATGAAAAGTTGATAATACTTTGTTTTTCAAAACCAAAAAGGATAATTTGTCACTGGTACAAGTGTATGTTGATGATATTATATTTGGTTTTACTAATGAATGTTTGTGTGATGAGTTTTCTAAGCTTATGCAAAAGGAGTTTGATTGAGCATGATGGGGGAGTTAAATTACTTCCTTGAACTACAAATTAAGCAAATGAAGGATTTCATTTTCATCAATCAAGGAAAATATATCAATGATTTGCTGAAAAAGTATGGAATGGAGAATGCCAAATCAATCTCAACTCATGATCACAACTGCAAAACTTACCAAAGATAAGCAAGTAAAAGATGTAGATGAAAAGCTTTATAGAGGTATGATTGGATCACTTTTTTATGTTACTGCTAATAGACCTGATATTATGTTTAGTATATGCTTGTGTGCTAGATTTTGATAATGTCTTAAGGAATCTCATTTAAAAGCGGTCAAAAGAATTTTTAGGTACTCGATTGGAACTAAGAATGTTGTTCTTTGGTATCCTACGAATGATTGCTTTGATCTTGTTGGCTGTAGCGATGTGGATCATGCCGGGAGTCAACTTGATAGGAAAAGCACATCAGCGTACTTGCCAATTCTTAGGAAGTGCACTTATGTCTTGGTTTTCAAAGAAAGAAAATTGTGTTGCACTATCCACTGCTGAATCTGATGTTTCTAGGTTTGTCAACTTTGGCTACTAAGTACGTTACAGAGGTCTTGTGTACGTAGATCATCATATTCTTTTAGTGGAAGAGTTTCTTGGTTTGTGCTACGCAAGTTGGAGAGTGTGGTAAGCATGTAGATGGTCATGGTTAGCTACTAGAAGTTATCTGAATTTATATTGTGCGAGTTAATGGTGTATTGTACGTGTTGTAAAAGATAAAATTATTTCTTGGCATCAGGTATGATGGTTCTAAACGCTTTGTATCTATTACAAAACACGTAATATATGAGGCAGTAACAGTGGTTCAGAGATGGTTGTAGTATGTATATAGATGAGTATATAACGTACGTAGTATTGAAATGAATGGTCATGTGGAAAATGTTCAAAGTACGTTTTATCCAAATGGGAGATGGATTTGTGCGCTTACTATGAGAAGAAAGTACGTAGATGCCATTTTGTCTCTTTTGTGCATGTAAAGCCTAGTGTTGTGCACACGAAGCTTCATGCAATTTTGAAACAGAAGTAACTAGAATTTCTTCAAGCCACATTTGTGCACGTAGAGGGGTGTTCTAAGTACATAAGTCTTCATAGACTTGTTATCAACGAACGTAAAACACAATACTACACACGTAATTGTTCTTTACCTACTTAAAAACTCAAAATCATTGTTTCCCTCTCATTTCTAAAATCCAAAATTCTAAACGTAAAGCTTAGATTTTGCCACAAAATCGAATCTTTCCTCACCCAGAAACACAATCCAATTAATCTCAAAATTGTCCAACAAATGTGCCTTTGGACGTCTTATTGGATGATGGTGGATCTTGCTTTGGATGTTTTAGACGAACCCAAGAGAGTTGACGCTTCCACTTCAGATCCAAGGCCTTCCACTTCCTCAAAGTGATTTCTAGGCCAACGAATCAACATCTTATTTTGCATTCCATGTTGCATTTATCTTCACTCATTTTGTTAATTGTGCATATATTTAATTATGCTATAATCTTTTATGTACAATGACAAGTATTTATAATGTGCAATTCTTTCTTATATTGATCTGATACAACTCCTTGATGTTATTTACTGCTCTAATTAGACTGTTACATTGTTTTGTTACATTGTCTTTATTGAATAAGGGGGAGAAAAATGAATATTAGTTTGATCTAATATATCATTTTGATAATAACAAAAAGGGGAGAATAATGATTCAAAGTTTGATCTTAAATTCTTTAAGATTATTGAATTCACTAACAACAGGACAAGGCTTAAAAACCTTGATCAAATTTTTGCATAATTTTTGTCAAACTTGATTTAAATAAGTGCATTGATTGAGGGGGAGTGCAAACTCTTTCAATGTTTTGTTATCATAAAAAAAGGGAGATTTTTGAACCAGATTGGTCACAATGTCAATTCCTCCTATGTTTTGATGATTTAACAAAACACTTGAAATAGTTAAGTTATGCACGTTACACCTCTAAGCTCGTTAAAGGACGATCTAAGTGCATAAAACTATGATTTATGCACGTTGATCATGTTGGAGGCTTTTTGGGTTTTTAGAAATAGACATTATGTGCGTAGAAGAGCATACAATGTACGTAGAACCAATGTACTGTGTGCAGAAGGCAATGTTATGCACGTAGACATGTTCAATTTAGAAGACAGAATGGTCCAGACTTTTGTTGTGCACATTCTACCTATCTCAAGTCACGTAGAAGAAATGAAGAACCCCCTGGTCTGAAGGTTGCATTATACTATGAACATAGAAGAAAGATTTACACACGTAGATGAGTTTATGACATAAACTGAAGAGGGCTCATGAGACAAAGCAGAGACGCGTAAACTGTTGATCAGTGCGCATAGAAGAGTAGTGGTCACAACGTTGTGCACATAGTAAATGACGCTACGTACGTAAACAATGGTGACACCAAATTTGAGAAGAAGACAAATTACATTAGAGTTTGTCAGAATTTCAAATGAGAATATTCTCTGACAAAGATTTAGGTGATGTCAGAAGATCTCATGCTACGCATGTAAAGTAGTTATTACGCACACAGACGGGGATAAGTTGGACTACCTGACAAATTTGAGACAATCCTTGGGAATTTAAATTTGAAATTCTTTGACGTAATCATGCGAAGAATCAAAGGTGTGACATTGGAAAAACATTAATGCACGTAGAAGGATTGTGTAAACCACGCAAGACTGAAGAGCTACGCACCGTATAATGCACGTAGGAGCTACCTGGCATCAATTCATTTCAAGCAGTAGCTACTAGATACTAAACTATGCATGTAGAAAGAGATTACAACACATACTACTCTGATGAAATCATGGACTACGCACGTAGCACCGATGGTATGCAAGTAGCACAGGTTGACGTTAGTAAATTCAACAAATTGCAATTCTCTCACAATGGCTACATTGGGATTTGTAACGACTATTTTTGGGAGAATGACTATAAATATATGTGCCCAGTCCAAAGGTAGAGAATTAAAACATTTGAGAGAGTGCCCAAGCTTTGGCATTTTGATTCTTGATTTTCTCTCTTATTGTACATATTATTTCACCTACCAACTGAGTTTGTGCATTGCTATTGGGTTGGTGTGTGAATGTTGTTTTAGTTCAAGGATCCATTATAATCAAGCTTTGGCGTTAAGCTTGAAGGGTAGCTTAGGTTTGTCTTCTTTGTTTCCTTGAAAAATAAGAGAGGCATTAGTTTGCTTGTTTCAGCCTAAAAACAAGTGTGTGAAGGTTGCTTATGAACCTGCAAAACAAGTGGTGTAACAGTTTTCCTCCACCAGTAAGTGAGTAAGTGATTAGTGGATTGCAAACTATCTAGTGAACTAGAGGAGTGGACGTAGGTCAATGAGGACCAAAGCACTATAAATTTGGGCTTTGATTCTCTATTCCTTACTCTCTTTTATTTCATTCTTGTGTGGTTGTGTACTTGATTGAGCTACTGTTTTGGTTTACAAAATATTGAAAAGATCTTAAAAAGGTTTTAATCTTTAGCACGAAATCCAATTCACCTTTATCTTGGATTGCCATATTGGGATTACAACATGTTGAGTTGGTGGCGATTGGAGGGTGCCAGAGGTGACTGGGTTCTCTCAAATTTTGATGAGTCTTGTAATAAGTGATGTACGCAATTGGAGGGATTGAATGGCATGGGCCCTGATTCAACAATTTTGACATGTCATTCAATCTGTTATCACAATGACTCTAATAGAACTGCATTTACAGGGGCGAACAACATGAGCCATATGTCAATAACTTTGACATGTTGTTTACTCTTTGATGACAATATAAGCGAATGGCATGGGCCCTGCATCAACAATTTTAACATGTTCTTTGTCTTTCCAAAGACAGCAAGCCAAGTGGTGGCAATAAGATTGTGTTAGTGACTTGGGCCTTGCATCAACAACATTGATAGGTTGCTACACTTTAAACTTCAATTTTGCTGCTATTGGGGTGAACCCGTTGCATCCAGATCTTCATCTTACCCATCCATATGGCTCATTGCAATGTCATTCGAAAGTTATCTTTAATGTGGTCTCTTGGGATTTTGTAGATAGTTTGAGTTCATGGGTCTTCATTGCTTCTCTTTTTAATTTACAGCCTAAGTTCTCCTTGTAGCCTTATAAGCCTAGTCCGTCTAGATTCCACATCAAGGAGGTTAAGCCTTTGCTGTGGGAGCCTAAACTGAGCCCAACCTACAGGCTCTTGACTCAACATACTTCTCTAATCAGATTGAGGGCCATATTGCCTCTTTGAAGGCTGCAACCAAGTTCAGACTCTTAAGACCAGCGGTGCAGCTTAGATTTTTTAGGTTCGCAGCCCATACCACCTCAGCTTCTTCAGATCCGTGATCGGGCTTGACTCTCCCAAGCTCAAGGTGCTCGAAGTCGATAGCCTAGTTCTGTTTCTTCAGGATTGCAGCCCTATTTAGTTTCTCTTCCTTAGGCCCATAACCCACTTTGACACCTTCAAGCGTGCCGCCCACTCAGATCTCTAACTCAATTCGGGGCCGAGCTCAGTTCAACTTCCAAGCCTACGGTCTAGTTTAAATGCCTTAGGCCCGTAGCCCATATTCATTCCTAAAAGTCTGTAAGCCAGTTCAGTTCTCCTAGGCATGAGCCTAAGTGGGTTTGGTCCAGTCCAAACAAGTCTACATCTGCATTGTTCCTTATTAGCTCAAATCACGTGTCATCACCTCACCACCTCTCATCCCATTGCACACCAATTTATATTTTTCATTTTTTGGCAGTGGTTTTCCTTTTTTTTTGTGGTCTTAAAAATGTTATAGATTGAGTTGGTGGTGATTTGAGGGTGCCGGAGCCGACTAGGTTCTCTCAAATTTTGATGAGTCTTTTAATAAATGATGTAAGCAATCGAAGGGATTGAATGACATGGGCTCTGCATCAACAATTTTGACATGTCATTCAATCTGTTATGATGCCAACTCTAGTAGAGCGACATTTATAGGGGCAAACAACGTGGGCCTTGCATCAACAATTTTGACAGGTTGTTCGCTCATTGATGACGGTATAAGCAAACAACATGAGCCTTGCATCAACAATTTTGGCATATCATTTGTCTTTCAAAAGATAACAAGCCAAGTGGAGGCGACGAGATTGTGTTAGCGAGATGGGCCCTGCATCAACAACCTTGACAAGTTGCTAACACTTTAAACTTCAATGTTGCTTCTGTTAGGGCAAACCCGTTGCATCTGGCTCATCCTTACCATCCATATGGCTCGCTACAATGTCATCGAAAGTCATATTTAATGTTGTCTCTTTCGATTTTACATATAGTTCTAGTTCGTGGGTCTTCATTGCTTCTGTTTTACTTTACAAAGTGGATCTTAAAAAAATATTCAGGTAGTACTTGGCTATTTCACTTTTCCTTTTTTTGGTGCATGTATCCCTTGAAGGCTTAACTTTGAATAATTGATCTCAAAGCGATGACTTTAACTATCAAAATCAATAGGGTGCACGAAGCTAACTAGCAAACAATGTTCTTTAAAAGCGCTTAAAGCTAAAAAGGATGCGACCAACCGGGACTATCCTGGCTCTGTCATATCATTCAATGAAATAGATAGAATAAAGGATGCCTGTGCTTTTCCTCCAAGTTGGATTGTCAAAACAACTAACTTATATGACAATCTTCAATGCCTCATTTTTGTCCTTAAGAATACCTTCACTAGACATGAATTCACAATGCGACTAGGACTAAGATTTCCTCTTCCCGAATTTGCATCTTCATTCCTTAAGGAAAATGCCTTGGTCCCCTTCTAACTTCATCCCAAAGGTTGGGTGAACCTAATGGCTTTTCATGTAATCTCTTTCTTAAAAGGTGTTATACCTTCATTAGAGTTGTTTCAATGCTTTTTTCAAGTTAGTATGTCTGGAGAACATGCTAGTACAGTCACAATCAAAAGCATTCCTCAAGTCAAACTCTTCATAGATAATGTTCCTTTGCCACCTAAAAAATTTGAGCGTTATTGGTTCATAGTCACCCAACCCCAGGAATTTTGGGACACTTCTTTAGGATGGTATTGGCAGAGAAGGAATACTTCTGAGATCAATCTTAACAATCTGAGGGAGCGTTATGCAAAAGAGATTATAGCCTTGACTTCGGGTGATAAGATGTCTTTTACTGAAATTGTTACTCCCCAAAACTTGTTGAACATAGGATGGTGAATAGAGCCTGAATCTTCGTCCCCTTTGAGTGACAATCCATCATCGACTTCCTCTTTAATTTCTTCTTCAAATGATAAATCCAATTCTCCAAATGATAACTCCAACTCTTTAAATTATTATTTCAATTCTTTAGATCTGGACAAGTCTCCTTTTAACTCTAGCTCTCAGTCTTTATTTGTTCCTCTTAGTGGTTCTCACTCTTCTTCTATAGAGTCCCTCTAAGGTGATTTGAGGCGTCTCTAACTTAGCCTATTATTTTCATCTTTGGAACTAACTCATCTTATTTTTCTTTTTTTGGTTACAGGAATGGCTGGTGGTGCTAAAAAATTGCTTTTTGTTGATGTTGTAGAGAGAAAATATAAGGAAAAAGAGCTTGAGACGAATCCCTCAAAGAAGCCTATAAGAGATAGAGGTCCCTCATTGCGAAGTTTGCTTCCACTGAAGGAGAAGTTCACTTCATCCTGTCTTTCCAATTTATCATGTTCTGGTGGGACTTCTCAGGATACGTATTTGAAGATGGTCAGTACTGAGACTAGGTCTAAGTCTAATCAAGATAGGGCTTCGAAGACTTTTGCTCGATCTTCTTGCGGGGAGAGCACACTCCCGGATTTGAGCCAGGCCAATAAGAATTTATTGTTATCAGAGAGGCCACTAAGGAGAGCTTTATTGAGAGAGAAAGATCATCAAATTTTGCTCCAACCTTAGCTCAACCTACTAAGGGAAATATACTTTTGATTAATCCCAGTTTGTTAAACACCGACTCGATTAACATAAGAGGCATTGCCTATCGGTTAATCTATGGGTCCATCTTATCTCAAGATGAAAGACAATATTTTCACGATGTTGTTGAAAATATGGACATAATAGAGAGAGATTTGGTGAATGTATGAGCCTTTTTACATATTGTCATTTTGCCTTGTTGGTTACTCTGTGCTAATCGATTGATTTCCTGGGTTATTCAACATTTTTTCGTAACCTCAGCTATGGTGGGGAATGCGTTCTATTGCTTGTCAAATGACGAAGATTTCTATCAAAGCTCCATCTCTAATTACAACCTGCTTAACTAAGACTATGATGCTCTTTTTAAGGAGATGGTGGAGCTTAAGCAAGAGAAGAAAATCTTCAACAATATTATGATGCTCTGAATGAGGAGAAAGGAAAGCTTCAACAAGATTGTGATCAACTTCGCGAAGAGCACGATGGCCTGAGGGAGTCGTCTAACTTCCACCAGAATGAAAGGGATGACTACTTAGAAGAATATGTTGCTTGCTTAAAGAAGTTTGATGCACTTCTTGAGGAACACACACATCTTATTCAAGGAGGGAAGTAAGAGCTTGATGTGATGAATAAAGAGCATAAAACTGAGATGAATTCTCTAAGGAATTCTCTAAGAAATGCCCATAAAATGAAGAAGAACTCTTTGGTGGAGAAGGTTGTGCATGATTATCGCCAATATGAAGAGTGTTATGATCTCAAGGCGAGATATGGGGCTGGATTCATTAAGATAGGTTTTTATAAGGCTCGTCACTTGCTAGAGAGTCTTAAGGAGGATTCGTTCCTAGAGCTTTTCTATACAAAAGAAACTGAAAATGCTCGCCTCTAAAATGGCGCGATCTAGGGTACGCACCCAATAACCTTAACCCTGAGGCTCATCTCTTCTTCTGCTTACGTAATGATCTCCAAGACCTCACATGTCCATGGACCTTCTTGATGAAAATAGATGGCCTCGACATGAAGATGATGATGGCAGTGATTGGAAAATTGACACACTACATGCTTTAGATGAAGAGATCATGCAAGACCTGCCAAATGATGATACTGCTCCAGATGATGATGATGCTTTTGGAAATTAGTTGTTAGACATTTTATTTTCCTTTATTGTTTATACATTTTTTTACAACATTGTACTGCTCCCCAATCATTTAATTGAGTTCCTCAAGCTAAGTGATTTCTTAGAGATCTCATTAATAATATCGTCTTGATGATTTTTCTTCTTTTTATGGCTCGCAATGACTTCTTATGACTCACATCTTTAACTCGTTTACATGGAACAAGTCCTTGCTTAGGACAAGGATTTCTACTTGCCATATGTTGACAAGTCCCAATTTTCCACAGGGATTTCTACTTTCCATATAGAAATTTATAGTGGTTCAGCCTTGAAGCCTACGTCCACTCCTCAAGCAACTTGTTTGAGAGTTTTTCTTTATTTAATCTTATGTACATATAATACAAGGCAATCTACGTCATTTCACAATCTAGGAGGAAGTATAACTTTAGGTGGTTCGTGTTCCATTTCTTCTAAATATTTTTTCCCTCTAAAGTCTCCAGTTTGCATGTGTTAGGCGTAATCATCACCCTGATACTATAAAGACCTTCCCAATTAGCTCGATTTTTTCCTTCCTCTTTCAATGCATTTGTGATGGCTGACTTTCTGAGAACTAGATCTCCAACGCATATCGGTCTACTCTTTACTCGAGAGTTGTAGTATCGTGCTACCCTTCGTTGATATGCTTATAGTTTCATGCATGCATGTTCTCTTTTTTCAACAATAAGATCAAGATTTTCTCTCAAAGCTTCTTGTTTTGCACGTTCATTAAACTTTTCAACTTGAGGGGATCCAACTCCAATTTCTACTAGTATTAAGGTTTCTATTCCATATACCAAGTTGGATGGCATTTCTCCAGTAGATACCCGACTGGTTGTCCTATATGCCCAAAGGATGGTTGGTAGTTGCTCAACCCACCCCCTTTTGCCTTGTCAAGCATTGGCTTCAATCAATGAAGGATTGTTTTGTTTATACTTTTTACTTTCCCGTTAGACCATATATATGATTCAGAGGCCAAAGTTAATCTAATGTGCAGTCTTTCACAAAATTCTCTGAAGGTCTTTGATGTGATGGTTGCTAAGGGCTCTGCCTCAATCTATTTTGTGAAATAATCCATTGCCACTAATAGAAACTTTCTACCGCCTGTTGCCTAAGGGAAAGGTCTTAGAATGTTCAATCCCTATTTTGCAAAAGGGATAGGTTGAAGCACACTTTGCAGTTTTGACATTGGAGCACTTATTATTGAAGCATGGTGCTGAAAATTATCACATGTTCTCACCATATGAATTGCATCTTCCTTCATGGTGGGTCAATAGAAACCTGCTCTTAAGATCTTAGATGCCAAGGCTCTTAACCCCAAGTCTTCTCCACAAATCTTTGTGGGACTCTCTTATAGCGTAATCTATCTCCTCTGGTCCCAAACACTTCAACAACAACATATAGAAGGCCTTTTTATATAAGAGGTCATCAACAAGGACAAACCTTGCTTTGTATACCCTTAT
The DNA here is from genome assembly GCA_948243855.1 of Flueggea neowawraea. NCBI lineage: Eukaryota > Viridiplantae > Streptophyta > Magnoliopsida > Malpighiales > Phyllanthaceae > Flueggea > Flueggea neowawraea. The sequence continues at coordinate 267 of CAODLS010544051.1, read as the reverse complement.
CTTCTTTGCTTCCTTTGAGTCTTTAGGCAATTCTCCATTTTTTGATGGTGTTGCCTAACAAGTCTTTGAAGTCTTTTTTCACTATCCTCTGATATGTCGCTTTGGCATTCTTTGGACCAAAGGGAATGACCCGATAGTAATATGTTCCTTATTTTGTTATGAAGGCAATTTTTTCTTCATCCGGAGGGTACATCATAATCTGATGATATCCCGAGAAAACGCCCATAAAGCTTAACAACTTGTGCTCGGATGTCTCATCAACCAATT
>CAODLS010543843.1:0-10681 GCA_948243855.1 Flueggea neowawraea | reverse complement strand
GATACGTGAGGCTTCACCTAAGTCTTTCATTGTGAAATACTTTCCTAACCAAGTCTTGACACTTAGCAAGGTAGGAATTTCATTTCCAATGATCAAGATGTCATTGACATACAACATTAAGAACACTATCACACTCCAACTAACCTTATTGTATACACAAGGCTCATATTCATTCTTGATGAATCCAAACTCTTTGACTGTTTCATCAAAATGAAGATTCCAATTTCGGGATGCTTGCTTCAGTCCATAAATGAATCTTTGAAGTTTGCATACCTTGCTAGGATTCTCAGGATCAACAAAACCCTCGGGTTGTGTCATGTACACATGCTCGAGGAGGTTTCCATTTAAGAAAGTAGTTTTGACATCCATTTGTCATATCTCATAGTCATAATATATAGCTATGACAAGAAGAATCCTAATGGATTTGAGCATGATGACTAGTAAAAAGGTTTTATCATAGTCAATACCATGGTTTGTCTAAAACTTTTTGCAACTAGTCTTGCTTTAAAGATCCCATCGGCTTGTAACTTATAAATACATTTGCAATTAATGACTTTGGCTCCATCGGGTGGATCTACCAAGTTTTAAACTTGGTTGTCATACATAAATTGCATTTCTGATTTCATGGCTTCATGTCATCTCACAGAATTTGGATCTACAAATGCATCTTGGTAGGTTGTAGGCTTATCGTGGTCTACAAGAACAATTCCTTTATCATTAGTTATGAGAAATCTCTATCTCTCAGGCTTATGACGAATCCTACCAGACCTTCTTGGGCCTTGTGTTACAAATTCAGACTCTACAAGATCTTGTGATTCATCTTGAATCTACATTTTATCTTCAATGGCTATTTGTGGTTCTTTTATTTCTTCTAGAAGTACTTTACTCCCACTAATCACTTTGGAAATAAACTCCTTTTCCAAAAAAGTACCGTTTCGAGCAACAAACACTTTATTATCGGATCGATTATAAAAGTAGTATCCCCTTGTTTCCTTTGGATACCCCACAAATATATATTTTTCAGATTTATGTGCTAACTTTTCTGAAACTTGACGTTTCACAAAGTTTCGCATCCCCAAATCTTTAGAAAAGACATTATGGGCTTTTTTCCTTTCCATATCTCATATGATGTCTTTCTAAACGCTTTAGATGGAATTCGGCTAAGTATGAAAGCAACAGTTTCTAGGGTATAACCCCAAAACGAGACTGGAAGATCCGTTTGACTAATCATTGATCGAACCATATCTAATAGAGTTCGATCTCTCCTTTTGGATATGCCGTTCCATTGAGGCATTCCAGGAGGAGTAAGTTGTGAGACAATCTCACACTTCTTAAGAAGATTGTCAAACTCTTAGCTTAAATATTCTCCACCTCGATCGGATCAAAGTATTTTGATATTCTTGCCAAGTTGGTTTTGTACTTCACTTTTGAAATCCTTGAAATTTTCAAAGGATTCCAATTTGTGTCTCATAAGATAGGAAAATCCATACCTACTGAAATCATCAGTGAAGGTAATGAAGTACAAATAACCTCCTATAGCACTTATACTAAAAGGTCTACATACATCAACATGTATTAGGCCTAATAGATCATTGGCCCTTTCACCTTTGTTTGTAAAAAGACTCTTGGTCATTTTACCTAGCAAACAAGATTTGCATGTGTTAAATGATTTAAAATCAAATGAGTCAATTAATCAATCTTTATGGAGTTTTGAGATGCGTTTCTCACTTGCATGGCCCAAACGACAATGCCAAAAGTAGGTTTGGTTTAAATCATTTGATTTTAAGCTTTTATTAATGTTATAGATGGGATTGCTTCGTTCCAAGTTTAAAACATAGAGACCAAATGATAAGGTTGCAACACCATAAAATATGTCCACATGATAGATGAAAAGATTATTATTCTTAATAATAAAATGAAAACAATCATTGTCTAAACAAGAAATTGAAATAATGTTCTTACTCAAGGCAGTAACATAATAACAATTCGATAATTATAAAACAAGTCCACTAGGCAAAGTTATATCATAAGTTCCTACGGCTAATGCAACAACTCTTGCTCTATTGTCCACTCGTAGGTCCACTTCGCCTTTCATCAATGATCTACTGTTTCTCAATCCCTGCAAATTAATGCAAATATGAGCTCCACATCCAGTATCAAATACCTATGAGGAAGTAGTAGACATATTGATTTCTATAACAAAAATACATGAAGTAGAAGTCTCACTTCCCTTATTCTTTAGCTCTTCCAAGTAGAGTTTGCAATTTCTCTTCCAATGGCCCAGCTCATTGCAGTGAAAGCAAACTCCCTCTTTCGCTTTGGTTATCTTGGGCTTGGACTTCAATGATTTGGGCTTGGATTTTCCCTTGACCTTACCAACACTCTTTGGCTTTGCCTTGCCCTTCTCCTTTTGTACCACTAGCACATCATTAGTCTTGGGAATGCTCTTCTCAGCATTCTTCAACATACCAAGTAGCTCAGTGATGGATTTATCCATGTTGTGCATGTTGTAGTTCATGACAAAATGGTCACAACTACTTGAGAGTGACCTAAGATCATATCTATGGCCAACTCATTCTTTAACAGAGCACCAAGTCTCTCAAGTTGGTCAATGTAACCTTTCATATTGAGGACATGTGCACTTACTGAAGTGCCATGAGCCATCTTACATCCATTCAATGCCCTGGTTGTCAAGAACCTTTCTTGACGAGCTTGCTCTTGGAACATTTCCATGAGATGCTTCATCATGTCAAATGCCTCCATATTATCAAATTACTTTTGCAAATCTGGAACCATGGTGGCAATCATAAGACATGTGACATCCACTAAGCCACTTAATTGCTTCTCATAAGCATCATTTTGTGCTATTGGGGCATTGGATGGAGGTACAACAGGGAACGCTGTATCGAGGACATAACTCTTCCTTTCTTGCTTAAGAACAATTCTTAAATTTTGAGACCAATCAAGAAAGTTAGTCCCATTCAGTTTATCCTTCTCAAGGATTGATCGCAAAATAAAGGTTGATGTGTTGTTGTTTGTTGCCATTATATTTACATACAAAATATGCACAGATTAATAAGAGGTCTTTTGATTACTCACACTAAAATTAACATCCCTAAAGTTAATTTAAGTTTAAAACATAGTGGGTACAAGATCCATATTTCACTCAAAGTTAAGTTAGCTGAGCTAGCCATTAACCTTAGCTATGGAGGTAGAAAACTCTTTTCAATTATATCATATATAACTCTTGTATTCTTAGGGATTTTGACATCTCATGTCTTGACATTAAATCCCTTTTATGTCCTACGCCCAAAACCATTTTGATAGCCATGTTAAGTCAAACTATAACCAAAATATGGATATCACCATTATCCACACTCGCCTCACCAAGGTAATCGAGTGCACCCTGCGAAGGCAGAACCTACACATCGACGAACAAGGCCTTGACGAGCATTGATTATGGAAGGCATTTTTAACGACTTACTATTTGTAGGGATCGAGTTGTTTGTTTGCGTGGGATACAAAATATAACATACATTCATGGCATACATTCATCACATGTATATATAGCATAAATGTAAACGTGTCATGACAAAACCCAAATCTAAGTTGATCTCACAAGCCAATGTGAAATCAGGGTAAACCTAGGGTGGTCTTTAATCTTAATTGGCACGAACGACCTCCATCTTCTTTACATACAATGTATAAATAAAATCTATACTAAAAGAAGAATAGACACACTCGCCCAAAAAACGACATGCATGCCATATTTGAAATAGGCACCTTTTGCCAAAATTACAACCCATAATAAAGAAAACCAATCACATAGGTTCTATTGGGCTATGTCATGCACCATGCATACAAATCAACATTCAAACATAATCACATTATAATCATCATACAATTAGTCAAATAATTACATTGATTAAGCGTTGGATGTGTAAAGTGGTTTTGCAAGCCGATTGCGAAGGGTTTTAAATTCGCATTGCTCATGAAACGAGTTGCTAATTTTAAAACCCTACCTTGTATTAATCTCATTAATATTTTGGATCTTTATAATCAAATTATAATTGAATCCATTGTTTGTAATCTCATTACAAGACCGCATATACAAAATCCTAAACGACTTTCTAAGTGAATCTTAGCATCCTATGCAATTCAACAATCATCAACCATATTCGACATTCAAATAAAATTCCAAATTTTATCTTGCTAAATTAAATCCTAAAATGCATAATTAATTCAACAATATTAACATCAAATAATAATTAAGGTCGAATTGTTCAAACAATCACAATTATATCACATATAAAAGAATCGATTATGTCGATTGTGCAAGTGGCTCTGATACCACTATTGGAATTCGTAACTAAATATGACATTCATATAAAGGATAAGTAGTGGAAATAAAAAAAAAGTTATCCTAGAATTCCACCAAGGATCCATGCACATCAACATAAACGATTAGGATTAGGGTTTTACATTGAAAAACCAAAGCTCGATTGTATGAACGAATGAATTGTTGATGTAGATTTTAGTATAAACCCGAAACTCTTTCAACCACGTTGCCTTTATGTAACCAATGGTATCCACACGAATGAACTTGCTTGGATTGGTGGAGTGTACTAGCACTTAGAATCTCTATTCTAATTCTCATAAATAATTTTCTCTCTTTGTTTGTGACATTCACAAATTCGGCCAAGCCATGAAGAATATGACTAGGGAGTGCTCCTATTTATAGGCATATGGGAAAACCTAAATAGGTGGATTAGGGTTAGCCAAAGCCTTCTCCTTGTACCTCAAGATTTTGGCCAACCCTAATTAAGGAAGAGTGTGCCGAAATTCTTCCTTGAATGGGTGCGGAATTTCCTCTTCCTTGACCACCAAGGATTCGGCCTCCACTCCTACAAAATAGGAGAACAAATTCGGCCTCCACACCAGACCCTACTAGGTTTTCTATCTATTGTCCAACAAGCATAAGGATTCCTAATCCTATTTAGTGTATGCAAATTTCTACAAGGCTTTTCTATGTTTATTGAGATTTTAAATTTATGATACATTATCATGAAATAAATCACTTTATTATTAATCTCTTATGGGCCACAATTATGTCACACATAAATAACAAAAAATAATATTAATAAGTGAATTAAATTAAAAGCTCATTACATTAATGGATTATATCTTATATCATAAATAAGATATAAATTATAAAATGCTGAATTATTAATAATTAATCAATATTAATTATACTAATAATTCATTTGCTAAACGAGAGAACATTTGTAGTCCAATCTAACTCGTTTTAGTGTGTGACCCAACAGACCCACTCGATATTGGCAATGAGCCTCGTCCCAAAGCACTTGGGCCCAAAGTTCATAAACGATATCTAGTAATATATTATGACAACCCAAAATCGAGTGACATCGGTGATTCGAGTTAACATTTCACAGTTTGATATTTAGTCCTTTTGTCTCACGATATCTATATTAAGCATAAGGCATGGTCACATGTCAACCTTATATTGCTTATTGCGTTTCTTGATCCCAAGTAGATTGATATGCAAATGACATTGATAAAACCTTTTATCAATTTATTTGAGTATGCATACATTCCATCAATTCTACTCATCAAGTGGCGTAAAGATATCACTCTTTATAAGAGGAACAAATCCATCACTCTCACCATCACTCCTCTAAAAGATTCATGGCATATCCAATCATAGACTTTATTGTTACCCTGTTACGGATAACATTTGAGTAAGTCAAAACATGCGATTTCTCATGTAGGAGTTGATAGTGAGTTTCAGTCGGAGTACTCAAACATCACCACTGTATGAAAACTATTTGTGACATTGATCCATGAAGTGCTTTAATAGCGGGCCAGTCCAATACATGTTCCCTAACATGTATCTATGTTCTAAGTGATATCTCATATCCATAATCAGTAAAACGTGATTATCCTCTTAGCAACATACTAACATTGGTTTGTCATCATTCCTATGATAATAATCGACTAGAGACTTTTACAATAGTATCATTTTAACCTTATGGTTTTACTATCAAGTCACACACTTGATGACATAAGGAAGAAAAAACTATTCGTGGAAGATTTATTGTCATAAAATATAATATTTCATAGATATGAAATAAAATGTACCTTTATTAAATAATAAACGTAATGACAATATATATCAATGATTGGACTAGAACACAAAACTAACACAAGAAACCTTTTACACACTTGTTTTCAGGTCAAAACAAGAAAACCAATAGTAGTTTTCTTAGGCTCACTAGTATCTTGCTTTTTCAAGGCTTTGACAAGCAAACCTATATTAACCTCAAGCTTTAAACACTAAAGCTTGGTTAAAAATTGTTTCCCAGATTGAGAGATATATTCTCACACCAATCCAGAAAACAAATCGCAAATCAAAATCTTAGTTAGTTTACAAGGTTTCAAGAACAAGAAGAGAGAGAAAATCACACAAATAAAATTTGCAAAGCTTGGGCACACTCTCAAAAGCTATTCTTTTTTACCTCTGTACTGTAGACGTCTATTTATAGTTGCTCTCCAAAAAATAACTATTGTAAATCCCATTGTAGCCATTGTGAGAGAGTTGCAAAATGCTGAAATTACTAGTGTCAGTAGATGCTATGTGCGTACTATAGGTACTACATGCGTAGTTTTTGAATCCATCAAAGTAGTACGAGCGAAAATCTCTTTAAGCGTGGATAATATAGCTTCTAGTAGCTACTGCTTCTTTTAAAATATCTTCAAGTGTTTACTACGTGCGTGGATCGTATTCTACGTGCGTAGATAGTTTGTTCTGCGCACTTCACACATTCTTCTGCGTGCGTTGACGGCTTTCCAAAGTTCTCACCTTTGATTCTTGAATTCATTATGTCAGAGAATATTTAAATTCAAATTCCAAGGAGTGACTAGGATTTGTCTTGTTGTCCATGTTATTCTCGTTTACGTGCTTAACACACATGTTACGTGCGTAACATAGTGTATTTTGTTACAGTTGTAACTATTAGAGAGTATTCCTTTTAAGAATTAAATTCCCCAGGCGAGTCTTAAATTTGTCTCCATTTAGAAACTCATTTATGCGCACAGTGTGAAGTTTTAAGTGCGTTAAACATTCTCCTTAAGAATTGACTTGAAACCTTCTACGCGCATTTTGCTAAGTTAAACGTGGCTTGACTTGTCTCGTGACTTCTCTTCAGTTTGCATCAAGATCCCATATACGCACATAGTATATCCTTTAACGTGCATAGAATGATGTGTCTTCCAGATTAATATTTCTTTATTCTGTTCTACGTGCATAGATCTCCATTTAAGTGCACAACATCACCTTGGACCATTCTGTCTTCTGATGTGGACACGTTTACGCCCACAACATTGTCTACAACGTGCATAACACCCATTGTACGTGCATTATATATTCTTCTGTGTGCATAATGTTTATTCTGGAAAACCCAGTATAACTCCCACATGATCAACGTGAGCATATCAAGACTTAATGCACTTAGATCATCCTTCGATGTGCTTAAAAAGTTGTATTACATGCGAAGCTTAACTATTTTAAATTTTTTGTTTAATCATCAAAACTTAGAAAGAATTTTCATTGTGAACCCACTCGGTTCAACAGTCTCTCCCTTTTTTATGATAACAAAACATTGAAAGAGTTTGTACTCGCCCTCACTCAATGCATCTACTTAAAAAACATTTAGACAAAAAAACTTGGAGAATTTGATCATGGTTGTTAATACTTGTCTACGTGTTAGTCCTTAACAATATATAGAATGGAATATCAAGCAATTAGAGCAAAATATTTATTCCCATTTAACAAACTCTACACAATATTTCTCCCCCTTTTTGTTATAAGCAAAAGGATTATTGAAAAAATAATCCATACAAGAATTAGAGCAAATAAGACAAAATATCAGAGTAGATTTGGAATAAGAGAATATGGCATTGGATAACAAATACATATACAAGTTCAAAACATATATAAACAGTGTAGGAATGATGCAAATGTGTATGCATGACAAAATGTGGATTCTTGTGCTATGAAGATCATTATTTTGCTGTGGAAGGACTTGGATATGATGTAGCACGATCCTTTATCTTGCACAGTTCTTCTAGTGCTTCGCAGGCACGATCCCTTAAGAACAAGTAAACTTCACGCCGTAAATTTAGTTATGAGAGATTTCTACGAATCTGTCTTAGAGAGAGAACGTCTAGCAAAAGATGATTGTCGTCTTCATCATCGGATGTATCAACAAATACTTCTCTTGGAAGTGGAGGTAGACTAGCAACCTCAACTTTGTATTTTGTTATCAACCTTTGCAAAGCTTTGATTCGTGCATTGCGTTCTTGGACTTGTGTAAGGTCAGCTAGGGTCATTATGGGTGTAGCACTAATGATTTCATAGCCGGAATCATTCAAGTCACTTGAGTCACTGTCAGAACGGGATTCCTTTGCTTGCTCTTTCATGATGTTAGCTATGAATTCCTCTCTCATCTTCCTTACTCTTTCTTTATCACTGTAACCTTGAGAGACTTGAGAAGATGATGAAGGTTCAGGTCTAACTTCTCCAGTTCTTTGCTTAGTAGGAATTTCAGTCTCAGTTCTCAAATCTTCAACCTCAAGTTCTTCTTCAATTGCTTTTTCTACCACTTCCTCTATCGACTCATTAGCAACTTTTTCAGCTGATTCTTCATAAATTTTCATAGTTGCTGCTTCTACAGTTTCTTGAGCTAACTGATGTATTTTATTAGATAATTAATGGACTAGCCCATTACATTAATGGACACATAATTAAATAATTATAACCATGATAATCGGTGATTCATATTAAAAGCCCATTACATTAATGAACTATGTATTAAATTTTATTTAACACATAAATTATAAAACTCTGAATCATTATTGATTAATCAAATTAATCATCTTAATAAATCAATTACTACAAAGAGAGAACCTTTGTAACCAATCCAGATCTTTATTGTATACGATCCTGTAGGTTCATTCAATGTTGGCAATGAGCCTAAAATTAATTTAAAACCCATAAATCATAATTGGTCTCTAGCAGGACATTATGATTACCCAAATTGAAATGAATGTGAATTACGAATCAACATAACCTAATTATAACCTTATATAACCCTTTTCCTCTCGATATCATTATTAGCATAAGGCATGAAACTCGGTCACCCTTATTTATGCTAAAATATTTCCTTGATCTATAAGTGAACCTGACTAAGTCAAACAAATGATAACACTTATCACTTTGTTTAGTGTGGCCACACACTACTCAGTTTCACTAATCAAGTGGCCAGTAATATTTTCTCTCTCTTCGAGAGTGGCAATCTCTTCTCTTCACTCATGTTTCTTAGCATGACTCATGGCATACCCAATCATACCCATACTTGTTACTCATTACAAATAATGTTAGGTGTATGTCAAAGTATACGAGAAATCACCTAAGAATCCATAGTGATTTCAGGTCGAGGGATTCTAGTAAAAGCGTTGTATGAGAAATACTGGTGACCTTTCAACAATGTAGTATTCTCATAAGCAGATCGATCGAAAACACTGTTCTCTAACATGTTCTAATGTTCTCTGATTCATATCTTATATCCTATGGCCAGTGAAAATATGATCATCTCACAGAGTACATGTTAGTCTTGGTTTATTGTCACTCCTATGGCAATAATCAATCAGGGACATTTAGAATAATATTCTTTTATGATTCAGAGTTTTACTATCCAAATCACATGTTTGATAACTTAAGTAGAATCACTATTTATAGATGTTTTATCAAATTAAACATGCATAAGAATAATAATGAGATAAAACAATGCCTCATAATATATATATATATAATATAATATAATATAATATAATATAATCTGGATACATTGCATTGGGGCTAGGGCTTACACTAACAATCTCCCACTAGCACTAGTCCCAATCAACCATAATCCTAAGCTCGAAGGTTTTAACATGACCTTCATGCTTTGGCCTAGCTAACTGCTTGGTTAGCAGATTTGCTACATTAACGAACTCTCGAATGAGATGGTACCTCCTGAGGTTATCTTTGGATTTCTGATGTGATCGGGGTTCCTTATCTTATGCAATGGGTCCGTTGTTATCACAATGGAGTTTAATTGGATCTAGGATGGTTGAGACAACTCCTAATCCAATAATGAACTTCCTAATTCAAACAGCCTCCTTTGCAGCTTCTTAAGCTGCAATATACTCAGACTCTGTAGTAGAATTGACGACAATGTCTTCCTTAGAGCTCTTCCAGCTTACAACACCTCCATTCAGACAAAACACATAACTAGATTGAGATTTTGAGTCCTCGGCATTAGTTTGGAAGGCAACATCAGTGTAACCATTTACAATGAGCTCTTCCTCTCTGTCATACACTAAGAAGAATCTTTTAGTCCTTTGTAAGCACTTAAGGATTCCTTTGACAGCAGTCCAGTGTTTTTCACCTGGATCCTGTTAGAACCTGCTTGTCATGCTTTATGCATATGCGACATCCAGCCTAGTACATAGCATAGCATACATGATAGAACCTATAGTCGAAGCATATGGAACTTTTCTCATGTATTCCCTCTATTCTCTTGTAGGAGGATTATCCTTCTTACTTAGAACAACTCCTTGT
>CAODLS010543813.1:0-23063 GCA_948243855.1 Flueggea neowawraea | reverse complement strand
ATTTCAAGAAACTATTATCAAACCAAAAATAACAAATAAATGCTACCAATACATTTAAAAAAAATAATTCAAGTTAAAAATTAAAAATAATTTAAAAAATTAATCAAGTCATGTATATTTATTAATTACTCTAACAATCTTCTTTATTGAATTAAATGAGAAAGAGGGACAAAAAAATAATTTTAAATAACAAGAATTAAGATAATAAAATAATATACGATAAAATGAGAGATAAAAAATATCATAAATTTAATAGTAGATACTAAAACAAAACTTATAACAATTATTAAAAAAATTTAACTATTATTTTATTGGGTGTGGAGATCACTGATCCCCACAAGAGGACGGACTAGCAGACCAGAAAGCGGGGGCTAGGAAAGGTAGTCCCGTTCCTAGCCCCTTACAAGCAGCCTAACAATTGGCATAATATGAAAATAATAAATTTATATTTTCATGTTTAGTTTGGTCATCATAAGTTAATTAATTATTTAAAGACCCAAATCAATGTGTATTTTATTATTATCCTTTTCTTTCAGTGAGATCAAATATAGGAGATTGTAAGAGCAAAGTCAATTTCAAATTAGAAAGTATTTTTAATTTGAAATTGACTTATATATTCACGTTTACAAACTCAAGCCTCAATACCCTTCATTTATGCGATGTGGAATCGCATCACAATGGCTACGAGTTAAATTTTGATGAATTTATGGTGCTACATGAAGATGCAACTGCTAACAAACAGGCAATAAGAGGGGAGTAAATGGAAAATTACAAAAAAAGAAGGGTGCAATTTGTTATCATTTTCCTCAAGTTTGCATAGTCACAGAGGGCATTGTAGAATCAAACTTGGTAATTTAAGTGAAGTAGACCCATAACTGTACATCACTAAAACCATGAAAACTGGTCGACAAAAAAGGTATTTTTAATTCAGTCCCTTCTTAGCTTTCAACTGAAACATTCCTACATTGAACTCCTCACTTAAAACAGAAACAAAACTGATATTAATTTCTCTGAATCATATAAGCCTCAAAATTTCGATAAAGAAAGAAAAAAAATTATGAAATATATGATTTTCTAAGGCTTATTTCTTGGTCACAAAATAGACCCTTCTCTACCTCGAAAAATGTTGAAATTTAAAATGAAATAATATAAAAACAAACATATATATATATATATTATTCTAGATCTGCAATATAAACAGTAAACACTATCCCTTCACGCAGGGACGGAGGCAAATGGGGGCGGGTGTGGGCAGCCCCCCCATTGTCGGCAGAAGAACCCCTATATCCCCTACCTCTGCTCCACCCAAGCCTAGGTCATCTTCCCCCTATTCCCTCTTCTTCCTATCTGACTCTGTAAGACTGCAACGCCGTTGCTTCCTTTTTTCACTCCGCAGTTCCAAACTTCGAGTTCGACGGTTTGACCTTCTGTCCCCCCAGTGTTTCTGGCTCCGTCCCTGCCTTCACGTTAAGCTTTGACAACTCCTAACTACTACTGGGGGACAAAATAATTAATAAAATAAATCACCAAGATTATAGTAATCAATCACGACTAACCAAGTAATAAAGCAGACATAATTAAAAATATGTTTTATTTATAATCTCTGTACATTTTAATGATTGATGATTAGCATCATACGAGAAAACAAACAGTACTAATAATATACTTCCTGTGTTTTGTGCCCTTCCAATAACTTTCCATTACATTATTAATTTTCGTCTCTATTTACAACAAGAAACAACATAGAAACTGAAGAAAAATGTGGAGTTTCTTAGTAGGACACCTATTGATCTCTTTTGTTCATACTTCGAACATTACGGTTTTCGAAGGTAAAGAAGTCAGGAGACACTGGCTAGTTTGACGTTTAAGGCCCGGCATTACCAGCTCCTCGTCACCGTCTTTTGCGGCGTTTTAGGCTAAGGTTTTGGTTTTGTTTTTTTTTTCCCGTTAACCACAAGGTGTTTAAGTCCACTTCTATGTTACGGTCTATGTTTGCACGGCTAATTTCCGTTCATTCGGGAAGTATTGGAGTTGACATAAAATAATTTTTGCGCTTTAAAAAATTTAAACTTACGACTCTAGGCAAATTTTTAAATGCTGAAAGTGTTCATTATGCATTGAGACTTTCTAGTTGTTTATCCTAAATACAGTCATTAGTGTAAACACAAATAAAAATTGTTGTTTTTTTTTGTTTTAATTAAATAAATTATAGAAAAATAAACAAAAAGGTCAAACGGACTTTTCGTTTCTTTTTTACTTCCTGTCTAGCTTCCTGTTCACTTTCTTTTTTCTTTCTTTTCCCCTTGTATCTTTCCCTCTGCCTTTTCTGGTTCACACACTCTTTTCTCTCTGTCAAGGTCTTACCCTTTATTTATAATCTTTTTATTTTCGATTTTTCTTTTTGGTTTCTCAATTTTTTGTTGAACTGTGATTTGGTTTCTCAATTGAGTGATATAGAAGGACTCCTATCATCATTATTATTACAAGTCGTCCTTCAACACCAATCTTCACTTTCACCTTTGCTTATATGTCCTCAACCATTACAAACCCACTCAAGAAAGGTTTCTCTCTTTTCTTTCTCCAAACTCAATTCTTGGTTTGGACTTCACTTCTCCATCTGGGTCCTCAACTTTTGCTTTTCTCTTCTCAAGTTTGATTCTTTCTGCTCTTCTTCATGGAGAAAGACAATCTTTTCAATATGAGTGAAGAAGATACTAAAATGTGGAATTCGTGCAGTTTTGGAATGGAAATGCAGCGTAATGAACTGAATTATGCCTTAGAACAACAACTTCCCAATTTTTTTTACAATCCCAATTGGGACAACTCATTGGATCAGAGCGATCCCTTTGAGTCTGCTTTGAGCTCCATTGTTTCTTCCCCTGTAGCTTCCAATGCCAAAAATGTCAATCCCATCCCTATCAGTGGTGTTGGTAATGACACTGTTATAATCAGAGAACTCATTGGAAGATTAGGAAGTATTTGTAACTCTGGAGATGTTTCTCCAAATTCTTATATAAACAATAACAACAACAATAGTACTAACACTTCCTGTTACAGTACCCCATTGAATTCCCCTCCAAAGTTGAATCTTTCAATGATGGATTCACAGATCAGGGGAAATTTACCAATTCTTGGAAACAATGTATCAAACCATCCAAGTTTAGCGCCATTTACAGCTGACCCTGGATTTGCTGAGAGGGCTGCAAGATATTCTTGCTTTGGTGGTATGAATCTTGGAGGAGGATTAAATCCGCAATTCGGTTCGAATGAATCAGAATTGCCTCACAGGTTGGTTCCAAGAGAAACTGGGAAGCTCTCGAGAGTTTCAAGCAACCACTCAATGAAGATTGTGGGAATTCAAATCCAAGACAACCAGAAAAACTACTCCAATTCTGATAAGCAAGCGAGTTCGAGGCCATCGACACCAGAGAAAGCAGAGGTTGGAGATTCCAGGGAGGAATCTTCAGTGTCTGAGCAGATCCCTGTTGCTGAATCGGGCATGAAAAGCCAGAATGAGTCCAATGCCAGAAAGCGAAAAGCAGCCCCGAGAGGAAAAGCCAAAGAAACTCCATCTTTGTCTCCCTCTGCTTCTGAAGCTAAGGTAATGCGTTAACAAATAATGTCTCTGTAATTTTCTTTAAAATTATGTTATGAGAATTGAAGAGAGAAACTGAGAAAAAAATTTCATTTTCAGGTCTCGACAGAGAACGATCAAAAAAGCTCGAAAAGAAGCAAACCCAGTGAAGAAAATGGGAGTGATAAGGTCAAAGAAGAACAGAGTGGGAGTAAAAAACAGAGCGAGAATTCGAAGCCGCCGGAGCCTCCAAAGGACTATATCCATGTTAGAGCGAGAAGGGGTCAAGCTACTGATAGCCACAGTCTTGCTGAAAGAGTAAGTACTTCAAGAATTTTGATCTTGTCTGAATATTTTGTGATGATACATTCTTGCTTATTTAAATTGTTTCTTTACCAGGTTCGTAGAGAAAAAATTAGTGAAAGAATGAAATTCCTTCAAGATCTTGTTCCTGGTTGCAATAAGGTGCTTATTTTTATTCTAACATTGCAAATTTCTGAAGAGAGAACTTATAAATTCAGAGTAAGGTTCTAATTAGGCCTCAATTTTTTACTGCAGGTAACTGGGAAAGCAGTTATGCTTGATGAAATCATAAACTATGTGCAGTCACTGCAGCGCCAAGTTGAGGTGAATCTAAAATTTCCGAGATCCCTCCCTATTTTTTCAGTTTTGTATTGTTGATTCGATGCGTGATTGAAATTGTGCTTTGGGTATTATATGCAGTTTTTGTCAATGAAGTTGGCTACTGTGAATCCAAGAATTGACTTTAACATGCAAGCTGTTCTACCGAAAGATGTATGTAACATTTTTCCTTTTGTTCTTATACAACTGTTTCATGCCGTAAAGGGTGACGATTTCTGTCACGATTACAACTTATAATGACATATTGCAACATATACGCTCTGCAGGTTTTTCAATCTCGCGGATCCATGAATCATTTTCCTTTGGATTCCACGGCGCAGGCATTCCCTTGCAGTCATCAGTCCCAGCAAGGACTGCCTTTTCAGAATGGCATGGCTGGCAATGCAGATATAACTCAGTTCTCACTGAATCAGTTGAATTCTGTACTGATACGAAACCCGAGTCTGCAACTGCCTCCTCTTGACGGACTTGGAGACACTGCTCGTCAGGTAAAAATTAAAAAAAAAAATCAATCATCAGAATCACAATATCTTTCATTGACAACTTTAAACCCTTTTGTGCGCGTTTGGTTTTTGCGCATATTGATGCATATCAAGGCTCTCAAAAGATGTGTAAATCTCTCCGAGAGTTCCTAGTACTTCGGTATACTCTCTCTGATTGCATGTTCTGAATATACATCTGCACTTTGGTATCAGGTTCCAACATTTTGGGAAGACGACCTGCAAAGTGTTGTGCAGATGGGTTTTGGTCAGAATCAACAGACAAGTATCCAAAGTAAGCAACAATTTACCTTACAAAATCTTGTACAGCTTTGTGAATGGCATTTTATGATTTCTAATTTTAATGTTCCATTTTTAACTTAAATGCAGGATCAATGCCAACTGGTCAAATGAACGTTGAGCTGTAATCAATAAAAATGCAGTCTTTTAATCCATTTATTTCACTGGAATAAAGAGGCCTGTGTATATAAAGCCAAAGTTCCAGTTTGGAGAAGAGAACATTTCACATCCCTTTTAGATTGCTTTTTTCCTTTTTAATTTGTAAGAGATTCATGAAACTGATTCTTTTGAGAATTGACACACAGATATCCACCTTGTATAATTTTTAGATTGAATTGTTACTAGTGGTACAAGAAACACTGTCTATTAAGTGACCACATAGAATTTGTAACTAATTGGTAGGGAAAGTTTTTGAGAGTTGAGATAGGAGTTATTTTTTTCTCATCTTTCTTACTCCAAACTTAGGTGTACCTTACCATATTAATTGAGAGGAATATTATTATTACAATTGACTACTTTTTTTGATAAGTCATTTTATTTGTTACATTCGAAAATCGAACTCAACTATTTAATGTTGGAGTTGACTTCAACACTAATGAGCTACAGACGCATTAATTTACAATTGGCTACTTTGATTATTTACTATTTCTTCTTCCATGTACTCTTATTTTCCCAATTATGCTAAAAAGAATGTCAAGAGCAATAAGCCAATCACTTACAACTTATGCTCTCAAATAAAATTAACAATAATTTTGATTTATCTCTAATAGAATTGAACATTTTGTAAATATAATTCAATAAGGATATGAACAAAAAAGAACTTTGACCTTGTTTGAATTAGCATAATTTTTCCTTATGTAACTTTCTATAATCTAAAATATTAAAAATATTCTTGTTCAAAAATTTTAAGAAAAAATTATATCTAAATATAAATAATCTTTCAATCACTACTTACCATCTATGCAACAATAACCTTTTCTTATAAATAAAAACAAAATTGTCAATATTACTTTTTATAACTGATACTTATTTATCAGAAATAAAAAAATTATAATATTCCTATTTCTAAAATGATTGACTGAAAAGAAAAATTCTCACTTTATTTATTTATTTAATCTTTATTAATCTAATAAAGAGAACATAAGTAAAATTACAATCATATAATCCAACTAAGCAGTTGCACGACTGGAAAGACATTATTTCGTATCTACTTTCTGAAGAACCAAACAAAGTTTAAGACAGTTTAATGAAAGTGAGATCAAATACATAGCTATCAGATTTAGCTGGAAAATTTAGATTGGTGGGTCCTCTAATTCGATAATTTAAATGATATTTGAATAAAATCGCGTGACTTGTGGGAAATTAGATTCTTACTTGTAACCAGCTGTTAAGTGGGGACAAATGGTGTCTTAAGTCCACTGATGATTAAGAATGATCTTGTGTTTTTCAGCTGGAATCCAAAGTGATTTTCAATTCACTGTTCACCAATTTGCCATCAAACTCACCTATTTTTCAATGAATACTTTTATTTAATTTCTAAATCCACCCACCAGTTTAAATATAACGTGTTATGATTCTGAAATCGAGTAAGAGTCCAGCCGAAAGGTAGTTTATAAGCATACCTTCCTCAATGATGGAGCCAAAACGAATTTTTGGCGGCAGATAGAATGATAGCTACAAGGCTAAGCATTGCATTTTTACTGAGTAACGTTGAATTTTTAAAATTATATCGAATGAGGTGGAAGCTTGGGTCTTGTTTGCGCGATTTCCTTTCGTCTCCATACAAATCGAGGTATTTTTTTCATAACAAAACTGTACAGAGTTAAATTTCAGAGTGAACAACAACTTAGTAGAATGAGTTTGGTGATAGTTAAAAATATGATGCAAAACAAAATGCTATTAAAAATATTTTTTTTTATTTGTGTCGTTCTTCTAAAATTATTTCGAAATTAGAGTGAGAGGTTTTTTTTTTAAGATTTGAATTTAAAACCAACCGATTTTCTGTTGATAGAATTTAATTTTTTTAGTAGCATAAGAACAGGTTGGCAGTAGTGAAGTTCTGACTTGGCCAAGGAATCAGAGAGCTTTTAACGATCCGACTACTATAGAAAATACAACTGAAGGAAATCCGTATGTGGATAAGTGGAGGAATAAAGTAGTGGAGTTCAGATATAGATAGATACCCTTCAAGATGGACCAACTGTTCTCACAAAAAGTTGTCAACTAAATCACATTTCCTGTCACCAACACAACAAATCTGCAATAAATAGTCCTTCAGTTCTGTTTCCTGAATAATTAAGCCATGATCCCAAATATTATCCGACCAAAGTACCTGCTTAGTTCAGTGGGAAATTGGTCTTGAGCTGATTTTCAATTTTCATCCTCAAAAAGTTAGGATTCAAATATGAGAGAGAACACTTAATAACAGTAAAAACAATTATATATACTGGAGTTTCTAAAATTGGTGATGTTGTCGTCTGCAACAAATCAGCCCAAAAATCCCATGTTTTTAGTTGGTTCCATCTTTATTTCGGACTAGTTCAAGAAAATTTGGCATTTTTCAGTATTTTCCATGTTATATTCCCCAAAACTCACCTCCAGCATCCTTCAATTGCCTTAGCTGCAAAATAAAAACAACATTCTCCATTTAAGCTTGTCTTGTAGTTACTATGAAGAAAATTGATTATAAAAACTCAAACAATTAATTTAAGAACACATCACTCACGACGGTTTGTGAGATGAGCCTGCTTCGATCAAGGAGAGTGCTATATCATGGATCTAAATCAATCAACGTTAGCCCGACTTTAGTAAGAGACAGTGGCAAACGCAGAAGAAAATCTAAGCGGGGTCCGACGATAAATAAAGTGGTATTTTATAGTTGGTAAAAACAATATGTTATATATAATATTATAAATGTATATAATATACTTAAATAAACCATGAATAAACTATAAATAAATCATAAATAAACTATAATAAACTAAATATATATATTATATATTAAGAGACCACAGACTCGAGCGATGTCACGGGACCATGTCAGACCCCCTTAGGTCCTCCCCTGGTAAGAGAAAAGATAGACTATTTATGTATGTGTAGGGGGCCCACCTTTCACAAATAGGTGTTACTAAAATCCTACTTGGGGTTAAACACCCGAGCAACACGGTTAGATAGACCGCAAAAACACAACCTTTCCTCACACACAAAGAGGAGGCCAATGGCCTTTATAGAGGAAGAAGATATTTGTGCTCTTTTGCATCATGGAGATTTTCGTATGACATGTAGACTGCGATATTGATTTGCATCTCCGTTGCTAACAATGATTTTGAGGTGCTTGCAAGAATGACATATAACTAGATTTTTCTCCCGTGATATTTCCACTCATCTATGAGTTGGTAACTCGAACCGTTGTACTTGATCCCTCCAATATATCTATTTTATGTTTATTGCATAGATACCTATATTAGTATCAGAGCATTAGGTTCGAATTTATAAATTATGTTCATAATTTGTGCTAATTTGTTACTCTCAATGTTGTTTGATATTTGTATTGCATGTCAATATGTTCGCTCACATCTATTTTTCGATTTGAATTTTAATGGAAAGAGATAAGAGGATAGATAAAGGTTGGAATTTAGAGATTTCAATCCCTCATCAGTGAGATTAGTGACCTTAAAAACTGTAACCTATTAGAAAACGATCATCAAAATCATCGTGGAAAGCGTTGCGTGTAAGCGTCACATGCGCAAGCATCTTGATTTCAGTAAGTGAGGCTACGTAATAGATCTCTCTCTTCTGATGCATTAGGGATTACGTTGCATGCTCTAATATGGCATCTATTGCCATGTGGTTGTCATCTCATTTCCATATGTCATGCCACCTGACATTGTAACGTCTAATACACAAGACATTGCACCTTTGAGGATACACTACTTAAACTCATGCAGGGGAAAACTATATATCTTTTTCAATATTATCAGTTGAATTTTATCATTTATGGATGGTTAATTCAATAATAAAGACCCATGTAATTAAGAATAGAAAAGCCTCCATCAAATTACAACAAGTTCCAAGAAGGGACATGATGGATATGTTAGGAACAACTCAAAAGTAGGAGTTAAAAGAAATTGGCATATGCAAGTTAGCATTGCATAAATGCCAAACATTTTTCTTGCATTAGTTTATGTCATGATCTTGTATAGTGGAGTTTGGCGTCAATATGTCTTTCAATGATTATAACGTTCGTTTGATTATGTTTAAGCGAGGACTATTATGGATATGGTCTAGTATTAAATAGTTTCATAGTCATGGTTAGGTTCCTAACTATTTGAAAACCTCATTTTCATTCATTGCTACTTCATGTGGTCATGAGGGATAATGGGAAGTTGTTGCTCGCA
The DNA here is from genome assembly GCA_948243855.1 of Flueggea neowawraea. Classification (NCBI taxonomy): domain Eukaryota; kingdom Viridiplantae; phylum Streptophyta; class Magnoliopsida; order Malpighiales; family Phyllanthaceae; genus Flueggea; species Flueggea neowawraea. The sequence continues at coordinate 13,671 of CAODLS010543813.1, read as the reverse complement.
ACTAGAACCATATTGGCCATAAAATGAATGACTTGATTAGCTAAAGTAGGTATGTTAACTAATTTATGTAATCAAATTTTCTAATTCCAAAAAGTGCCTAGAGAAAAAACTAGTCAAGCAATGATTACAAATGAAATTAACGTTGAATTCTCATTGATATTAATTCAATTTGATGTTTGTTGTCCAATCAATAAATGGGCATTTACATAAATACCAATAAAAAAATTGATATTACTGGTTCACCAAGCCAATTTTTAATATTTTGGCAGATTTTTGAAATTACACGCATGTCAACAAAATTCTAAATTATATTTTCACGGACATGTCTGAAATTTGTTTAGGTTTTGTCTAAAGCTTGTTTATATTTCAGGTTTTTTTAAAACTTCTTTAGAACTTGTTTATACGTTGTTTATATATTTTTATAGATTTTTTATATGTTATCTATATATTGTATATATATTATTTATATATTGTATATATGTCGTTTATATGTATTATATATATTTATATGTTGTATATATATATATATATATATATATATATATATATATATATATTGTATATACAAGTTACAAATACAATATAAACAAGTTATAGAACTAATACTTGTATATTCTGCATCTCTGTAAAAGATATAAAAGTTACAAATATAGAATAAACAAGTAATAAACATAATATACATAAGTTACAAATATAGTATAAACAAGTTGTAACACTAATACTTATATATTTTGTATCTCTATAAAAGATATACAAGTTAAAAACATAATATAAATAAATTATAAACATAACACAAACAGAGTATATACAAGTTACAAATATAGTATAAACAAGTTATAAAACTAATACTTGTATATTCTGCATCTCTGTAAAAGATATACAAGTTACAAACATAGCATAAACAACAACCTAATTTTTGAAAAATAGAACAACACCAATAGAATATCAACAACATTCCAACAACATATAAACAAGAGTTGGTAAATATGAAAATATGTATTTGTGAATTTTAAAATATTGAAAAGTTAATATGTAATATGCAAAAGTGGGTTGCACAAAATAAATATTGTAAAGTATTGTAGGTGTATTGTGTAAAAACCAAATGAATAAAAGGGAAAGACATTGAGCTTATCATTTCGTCACATTCATTTATTACTATGGAATAACATGATCAATACTAACTGCAAGTGTACAGTGTCGATATATTTTCAACCTTGAGAATACTCCTAAGGTATCGAATCCCACAAAGACGATGTACTAAGTGTGATCTAATCAAAAGAAAACAATACTACAATTTGTGGAATGGAAGTTGATGCAATGCTAGAAACAACTAAATTAAGTAAACAATCAAATAACAAGCAAAGCAATCAAATTAGGGGTAAAATAACAATGATTAAAGTGCTAGGACTTTAAGACTCCTCCTAAGACTCCTATTCACTATACTATTTATGAAATTTGAGGTATTGTGTGTAATTGCCACTTAATCTAGAATCTCTTTCAAGTCAATCTAGGTAATGTCTACATTAATTAGGCTAATTCTCTCGATTGAACCTAACTAAATTAGACCTTTTAAGCTCTCCAAAGCTTTTTTCTGAACACCTTACCTACATAGGATATGTCTTTTCTAAATTGGATAAGTTTAATGCTTTTATACCTCACATAAACTTCTTCTTTCAATCCATCACTAAGACTTATCAAATAACACTACTATGGTGGCCAATCATAATATTATTTAATCACTAATCAAGTCATTAAATCAAAATCCAACAATGAACAAAATATATATAACATTAAGCACAAGTACCCACCAATAACATAGTAAATAATCATAAAAGGATTACACCTTTAAGCACCAACTAGATGTTTAAGCTACCATAAGTAAATTAAAAAAAGAAAAGCAATGAAAATATTAAATAACATTGTGGCAAGCTACAAAAAGTGTAGAGAACGATGTTGGAATGATCAAGAGAAATCCCCTCCAAGCTCAAATGATTCTCCAAGAAGACTCTTTATCACTCTAGAAGCACGCTTTCTCTCTCTAAACCTTGAATGTTCTTTGGTAACTTTGAAAGATGATCCAAAGATGTCAAATGAGGAAATTTTAAAGAGTATTTATAGTCCTCTTATTGTATCAAAACCCTAAGGCACAATATTCCAAAATTTCCCTAATTGGACACTTCAGTTCACATGCTAGAATTCTTGCCACGTCACCCTATTTTCTCATTCTCTGGGTCGGCCACGGCCGTGCTTTCCCTTTTCTTTACAACCACCACGGTTGTGGCTCTCCACGATGGTTGTGGCACAAAACAGTTGCTAGCCATAAACATGGTAGTGACCAAGGTGAAGGGTGAGATGATTAGAGGCTTCACGTACCATGGTTATGGCTCTGGGTGTGGTGCCGACCATGGTGAACTTCGATCAAATTCTTTCCTCATCCTTTCCTTAATGCTTTCTTCTCTTCTTTAGTCCTCTTTTTTATGCATTTTTCTCTTTTAAACTCGTCTTTCATGCAATCATTGCTTATTCTACACATTCAACCAAAAGTGTGTAAAAATCGCATATAATTAATAACAATTAGAGTAAGAATGCAAGGAATTCTTACTTGATTAACCATGCAAAATTAGCATACATCAATGCGATCATATCTATTTGATTTCTCACAAGCAAGAAGTGCCAAATCAAATGTCTGGAACTCCTTGTAAGTCAAGTTGAGAATCAATCAAAGCTTTAAGGATTGATGAAATATTTGTGTAATTGAAAAAGGAAATGAACATAAACTATCTACTCCTACACTTTGCAACAAAAAAATTAAAGTAGAGAGGATAAGTTGCACTTTCCTTGATATGGTAAGATCTATGATGACAAAGGCCAATTACATTCTAAATCATGTAATCTCCAAGTCCGTTATTTACAAATCTTATGGGATGTGGTTGATAGAGAGGACTACCTAAGCCACATAAAACCATGATATATGTTTCTATATGCACAAAGCCATGGTCAGTAAAGTTCAAGATGCAAAAAAAAGGAGCATTTTTGTAACCCTGCAATGTCAAATTGATATGTTTTCATGGAGTGATCCGATGAAACTAGCACACTTGGACCGATGAAGGAGTGACACATGGCGATCCATGCCATGTGGCACACTTAAATCAAACATGAATCAACCAAACACTACCACGTGGCAGTGGGAGTCAATGTTGCGTGATGGCACGTGAAGTGCCTAGCCCTCTCCGACCTTCAAATTTTTTAAATTTTCTAGCAAAATGAAAATTTACATTTTTGTGAAAGTTTTGGTATATTTTATAAAATTTTGGATTTCTAGAAATATTTATTTTGAAACTTTGACTTATTCAATTGATATAAATGTGTAATTTTGGTATTTTCTATCATAACTTATATTATGAAAATTCGACTTGAAACTTGTATCATGTGTTTTACTGTTTTTATGCATGTTGGTGTGGCTTCCTACATTAATTGTGCATGACCAATCAAAATTAATATGTATAACGTAATAACCCTTTTTATCTAGCATGTTAATACATACAAGGATGTTGAGGGCTTATATGGTGGTTAAGACTGCCGCTCATAGAGAGGAGCTATGCCGTATGGAAAAGTACCTATAGATTTTGGAAATGTCTCGTAGGATTCGTTGTAATCATGTTGATGGTATTGCATCTCACATCGTTTACATGACGAGGAGATGCAATAGTTTATATGGATGGGTGGATTTAAGTGTGGAACAATTGAGGAAAGGATGCTTAAGGTTTTAAGAGATTGCTTCATTGATTCATGCTTGAATGAGTTGATGGATTTTTCCATAGACCTAAGGGCTATGAGTTCTATTTGCATTGTTCCTTTATTTCCTTTAGACGACATGTCTTCTAAGGTTAATGCAGTCGTGCATGTACACGACCATGATGAGTGATCATGAGCTTCATAATTGTTGGCTCGAGGTGCCTTAAGATTTAAGGAGGGTCATTATAGATTTGATTCCCAAGACAAGGATAATGATTCACAGTTGATCTTTGTTAGCCACTGGATTTAGAATAAGGCGTTTAGATGCTATTAGACTTAGTTCTCTCTTTTTGTGGACATGTCTTAGTGCCTTTTTCCATTTAACATTGAATTGTGTTAGTTTAATAAATAAATGTTGATTATTCAATTCTATGTTGAGGTAATAAATTTTTTTGTTACATTTATTTTTTTGTTATTAAATGTCTTTAATTGTCATGTTGCTATGCAATTATTTACTTGTTGCAATTTGTTACATTTTTTGTTGTATTTTTTTTATTGTCTTAATGTGTGAGCTTATGAATGAAATGAACAACATAGATATCCTTAGTCAAGTAGTCTTAGAAACAACTTTGAGAAAAGGTTCATAATTTTCTATCCATAAGTTGAATTTATTGTGGTTAATTATTATGACTGAGATTGTAATTGAACCTGTAATGCACATTTCAATTCAAAACTTAAAAACTTGCTATGCTAGTTTAGTTAGGTTGGATAATAAATTTTATGTATTGTTATATCATCCATCCAATGAAACTTGATTATTGTTGAAATGCCTAATTCCAAATCAATTATTGATAAGCTAAACAAGGACCTTAAGTTGAATGGGGACAATTATGAAATCTAGAGTTTGAAAATCCAGTATGTGCTCAAAGAGCAAGAAGCTCGTGAACCCTTTGATACGATAATGGTTGAACTTGAAGAGAGCATAACTGCTCAATATTGGCGAGATGGTGAGGTCTATATGGCTTGGAAGAAAAAGAACACCACTACTTCAATCATTCTCTTGAGTGCTTGGATGGCATTGCTAAGCAATTTCGATACTATGGCAATGCCAAAGATATCTGGACTATGTTGAGAGAGAAGTTTGATGGAGTGACACTAACTAAACTTTGGTCTTTGTCCATTAAGTTCAACGCTTACTAGAAACACCTTGATCATACAATGAAGAAGCACACATATGAAATGGGAAATATAATCAGTGAGCTTAGTGATGTTGATTACAAGTTGATTGAAGAGCATAAGGTCCAAGCTATAATTCATTCCTTGCCCAATATTTAGGAGCTCATGAAGCTGCATTTGACTCATACTCCTGATATAAGAACTCTTGATGCTACTGCACATCATTTGTAGTTTGAAGAGGACAACTTAGCGGCCTTAAAGATTAATGTTGAGACTCATGTGGCTAAATCCATCATAAAAAATAATAATACTCTCATCATTAACAAAAATAAGAAAAAGAAGCAAATGACATTCTTCTTCTTCAAGAACAAGGAATGGGCTTTTAAGGCAAAGTATAAAGGGAAAAAGAAGAAGTTCAAAGGCAAACCACACGTTTAAAAGGTGAAATGCTTCAACTGCGAATGGAAGGAGCACATTGCAAAGTGTTGTAATACTCCTAAAAGGGTAGACAACCTGGAATGGGCTACGGTCCTTTTAACCTAATTTCTTTTTAAGGGTGGAGATTGCTTTCATTTAATCTAATAGACAAAAACGTGACAACATTATAATTTTTTTTGCATATGAAAAAAAGAGGTCATTTTAATTTGTCGTCACTATTATAACCATTAGATTAAATTATAGTTAATTTCTACCCTTAAAAAGAGATATAGGAGACTAAGGTGAAAGAATAGTAGCAGGATCCAGATAACCTTTACTCCAGCTTGAGTTATTCTTATGTGTCAAGTAATATGTTCCCAACTGAGTTAAACTCTCAATGGTTGATTGATTCAGGAGTGACCAACCGTATAACCATGGAAGATGATAAGTTTATTTAGTTCGACAAATACTCAAGGGAACAAAGTGGATATATGTGGGGAACAATGTGAAGGCGTAATTCAAAGGAATAGGCATGCACATGCTTGTATTGTGCTGTGGCCAAACTTATTACTACAAGATGTCCTCAACTCTCCTGGAATCTGCGAGAACTTTGTATCGGTTATTGCATTAATGAAACTTGGGCTTTGGTTTGTCTTTGGGAACAATAGGGTTGATTTATATTAGTGATGAATACAATGGTTCTAGTTATGTCTTGGATGGTTTTTTTTTTTTTGTCATGGATTTGGATTCAAATTATAATATTGACTCTAGTTTTCCCAATATTGCTTTGCTAAATAATCGTAAAGACGATGCAAAATTATGGCACGCAAGGCTAGGTCACATTGGTCAAGAACAAATGAACCGTTTAGCCAAGACTAGACTGATGGTAACTTGAGAAAATTCGAGTTACCAACTTAGAAACATTGCCTCAAAGGAAAACTAGTTAGGAAACCGTTCAGAAAGGCTACTAGAGTCTCATAAACACTGCAATTGATTCGCTTCGATGTTTGTGGACTAATGAATGTGAGAGCTAGGCATATAAGGCCTCTTACTTCATCACACTTATAGATAAACTATATATGATATTATCATGTCTACTTAATTTCCTATAAACCTGGAGCTCTAAACTTCTTCAAAAGATTTATCATTTTAATTGAAAATCAATTAGAATGGAAAATTAAGGGTTTGAGAACCAATCATAGTTGTGAATACCTATCTGAAGAATTCAATTCTTTATGTGATGAAAAAGGAATTGAATCACGAACATGCAACAAAAAAAAAGTTGCAGAAAGAAGGAATATAGTACTTCTTGATATAGTAAGATTGATGATGGCAAAGGCTAACTTACCAAGCTCCTTTTGGGGAGACACATAATTAATAGTTGCTTATGTTCTTCATTGTGTACCCTTAAAATCCTTAGCCACCACACCTTATAAGATGTGGATTGGTCATAAATCCAACCTACCCCATGAGGCTATGCAACCTACTCCATGGCCTTTCTAGCAAGCACAAAAAGCTAGGTCCAAAAGATAAGAAGGAAATCTTCATAACATATCCTAATGTCTTCAAAGGATATGTTCTAGTGGGAGAACATGAAGATGACACATTAACAGAATTTGAGTCTACAACATCACATTTTTTTAGACCAAATTTCCAAAGTTGGGAGAAATGGATAACATTTTCACTTTTTATGAGACTCGGGAAAGCGAATATTTAGGATCGTTCCATTCGAATAGGAGAGATATTGTGGTAGAGGAGGAAGGTTTAGACCATCCACCTCAAGCTAGTATGGGTGTTCCTAATCCAAATTCAAGTGGCAGTTTGAACCCTATTTCAAATTGAAATAAGAATTCCTTTTTCAGTGGGAGCTTCCAAAACATACCAAATCTTGATGAGTACATGTGATTTGTGTACTAAGATGTGAAATCACTAAGTAGACCCATGAAGGCTAAACAACTACAATGACGCTTTTCAATTAAACAGTTGAGCGAAGCCTTCTTAGCAATCCCATAAGAAGAGAAAGAACTTAGAAACATGTAAGAGATTCTCCTATTGCCTGAAAAGGATGAATGGATCATGAAAATGGAAGAAGCAATGACATCAACGAGAACAAACCAGGTGTGGGAGATGATTAATCTCTATAAAGGAAGAACGACCATTGGGAACAAGTGAGTCTATGAAATCAAACAATCAGCTGACGTAAAACCCGTTAGACTCTTGATAGTCAAAACGCAAAGCAACTCTCTCTCCCTCACTCATTAGTTTCGTCGACCTATAGAATGAGGATGAGAATATTTTGTCTTCTCAATTGAGCAATATTCCTGCTAGATTGAACTCTTGGTGATCTTAGGCCATGAAACAATGGAACCTTACCTTCCTAACAAGATCATGGTTCATTCGTGAGATTATTATTCGATCGATCCTACCCTATTGTTTATTTTTGTTGCGTTCAAGGTAAGTTATTGATCTGTTTTATTTAATTCGTAATCAATACTATATGTTAGCTTGATTGCTTTCATTTAGCTAGTACGTGGACAAAGACAAAGATGTACTTTAATTTAACTGAAGGGGAAAAAAATACCTGGACTTGATATAACTTCTACCAAAAAAGTAGTTGGTTTCTCCATGAATTTTCGGTGTCATATCGACCATTATGCTTATGCAAATCATCAACTAATAAAATTTGATGGGACTTCTTAAAATTAGATCATATTAGTATGATGGATACAACAATTTGGTGCAGTCTTTAATTAATTTTCCTGGTCAAACCTCAGGTCTTGTTATGCTTGTGCTTTCAAAAACAATAGTTAATGGAATTCAAAGTAATTAGGTTTTCTTGAAAGCAATTGAATTGACAATTTCACATCATATCCTTTTTATAGTTTGAGAAAGAATTAATATTGGAAAAAAAAATCAACCTTTTAAGGCGATTCGATGAAAAAAGTGATATACTACTAAGTTTTGATAGTGGTATTTTGGGTTTTTGAACTTTTTCAAATTGGGTTGTTGAGTTAAGGTTGGTTTTGGTTTTGGATTAATGCAGACATGTCAATTCTGTTTTGATATTAAATAATCAACTTGTGCTGTTAGAGACACATCAAATTTTCAGTAGTGCCACATCAAAAATTCACAAAAAAAAAATAACGGTGTTATAATGTGTTTTAGATGTGCAAAAATGATGTTTGTTTTGTAAAAAAAAGATGTGCAAAAAACATAATAGGTTGGGTTAGTTTTTACTTCTTCTTTTTCTTTTAACAATCAGAAATACAAAAGTCGCTACACATTAATTAGGTATTTAAAAATTATTAAGCCATTGGTTTACGTATAAAATGTTTAATGTTTCCTAACAAAAATATCTGTCCCACATAGAGTTGTCCTATTTGATATGTGTAAAAATTATAGAGAGAAAGTAATTTGCATCACTAGATTCCCTCTATGTTGCACGTCACTTTGTCGTTCTCTCTAAAAATTTGATGACTTGTAAAGAAGTGGTAAAAAAACTTATTCATAAAATAAACTTCAATGGAGTTGTAGTTTATTGATATTCATATTAATTTTAACACTAAGAAATTATGAGTTTGATTTCTTATTCGAACAACTAAAATCACTTGTACCAAAAAAAAAGAGCGGTAAACCTACAGAATATCCAGTGGTAGTTAGGGTTCTCATGCACGTAACCATAACAAAAATTAGATATGCTTTGAACGCAAAACCTTTTTGGGATATTTTACAGCATCTAGAACAGCTTAAACGGTTGTTCCACAGTAACTGCGGTAATGGCGACGGAAAATAGGGTCCATTGTTAGGAAAGAGTGATGGAATGTGTTTGTCTTTGTGGGTTATAATTAATGATCAATAAAGGGTCCCCGTCTAGTAGGCTATAATTTCTTTTCGTCTCAAAATATTTCATCATCTTTTGTTTATAAATTTGGTTGGTAAGCCCTTTGATGGAGGAGGGAGGTAGAAACCAGAAGCTATAAAGTAGCATCATTTTGTTTCACCAAACATTAATATAAACTACCAACCCTAGAGTCTCTTCGTTATTCTATGCAGTACAATTTGGAAGAAAACTTTCAACCTCCAATGCAAAGTTGAACCCAGACATAGTCAGGAATTTCTGACTGGAGTTTGCTATATATCTGCTTTAACTCCGCTATGTCAATGATTTAAGTCTCACGTCAACATTATAAACTGTGCAAATATTTGACTCCATTTTAATCCGCTTTAGCTCCGCTAAAATATTTCTTCCATCATTTTAATCATCTGACTCCATACAACAGTGAAAATAAAATAAATTTTAGAAGTTGTTGCCTCTAATTATTAACAATGTGGAGATTGGCGAAGTCGTCGATTCTCAATCAAACCTTGCAAAACAGAAGAGAGTTAGAGGTTGGGGATTCGTTCCCGAGAGTAATTCGTTGCTTAAATAATATTTTTTCAGAGTTTGGGTATTCGCTTTTATTGATTTTCATGTCATGTGTTGTTTATTTTCTGTATTCTTATGTGATTTGTGTTTTACGTGGTTTAGGTAATTGTCAGGGAAAACCGACAATAAAATAATACGAAATAACAAAGAACAATCATACAAGAACACAAGATTTACGTGGTTCGATCAATCTGATCTACGTTCACGGGCAAAGCACAAGTAATTCTACTATTCAGAGTCAAAAAACAAGCACAATGGCTTACAATGACATTTAAAGACTTCCCAAGACGTTCCTAAGCTATCTATTTATATATGTTTACAATGAATACAAGCTAACCTAGGGCAAACAAACCCTAAAATATGTCCTAAACCTGTCAAAATAGGAGACACGGTCGATAACCAAAAGACACGGACAGATGCAGCCAAGACACGATCGAAAACCTGTGTCCGTGTGAAGAGTCGTATTACATGGTTTGGGACACGGCCGTGTCCCACACTGTCCGCCACAAACCTCTTCCATTCGTCTCCAATTTCGACCCGAACCTTGCTTGCTTCATCACATATCAAGTAGCTTCGTCTTGATCAAGAAAATTACTTCAACATTAACAGTAATTAGTGATGAAAATGGAATGAAGTTGGTGGATTTTGGATAAAGGCAAGCTGGACTTGCAATTGAAGCTCGTCTAGGCATGGCCATGTCCAAGAAGGTCGAACCATTGGCCAAATCATTATATATATATATATATATGGATGTGAATTTTTTTTAGATTATTATATCCTTATTTATTTTTTATAATTATAAATATACCCTTATTTCTTACTTATTTGTTTTTTAATAATAAAAATACATTATTTTTTTTAAAATAATTTGTAATTATCTCAAAAAAATCAAAATTTTATCTATTTTGAAAAAAAATAACAATTTTTAATTATCTTAAAATTTTAAATTTTGTTTAAATTTTTTTATCTATTTCAAAAAAATCTAAGAATTTTTAATTATCTTAAAAAAAAATTAAATTTCATTTAAAAAACATCTAACAATTTTTAATTGTCTTAAAATTTAAAGATGATTATCTTAAATTTTTTTTAATATCTTTTTTTCATGTTGGTAGTTTGATCATCTCAAACTACTAGCCAAACAATTTGCTTTTCCAATTGACTTTTATTTAAGACCATATGCATTGCATATTTCATTTTAAGCATAATGAAATTATTGATATCATTATGTGTTAATGATGATATCATTCGTTTCACAATTACTTTGTTATTATATACTAAGCTTTTGAAATATATACTTCACTCCATGTAAATAAATTTTGAATATTATATTAACTGGCTTACAGTTGTTGCAAAATCAGGCATATCATTTACAATAGGAGTTTAAGTATATTTTTTTTATTATATTTAAGCTATTTGATGAGTATAATAATCTTGTAACCATTTTCTTTCATATTCAGATTTGTAAGATCTGAATAATTTCTATTTACTTTGAGAAGAGATCTAATAATATGTCTCAACAAAAATATAAGAGTTTGGTAACTAGGAGAAGCACGAAGATTGTTGAGTATAACGTTTACTCAATTTTATGTTCATTGTCTGATGATCATCATTAATTTGGGTCAAATTTAGTGCAGTTAAATTAGGTAAAGTGAAATTATAATTCTCAGGAATTGACACTTATTTTTGAGAATAATATATAACATTTAAATCATATAAAAATAAAAAAGATAAAATTAAAAAGATACTAAAGTAATCACCATTTAGTTTTACACGTTCACTAATTTCTACTTTTTATCTACATTATTATTACTCTTTGAAAATGTGTTAAATACACTAAGGGTTAACTCTCTTGTCGTCCCTAAGGTATAATGCAATATCCTTTGCGGTCCCTGGGTTTTGAAAAAGCTCATCTACCTTCCCTGAGTTCCCTGAAAAGTTTACTTAAGATCCCTAAAAAAATTCACCTAAGTCCTTGGTTGTAATATCCCGTTCGTTTTGACCGGAATTTGATGGTATTCTGTCAACACTTCAGGGAAATTTTGGGTTTTGAGGTGTTAAACTTCGATCGAGAATGTTGGAGGTGGTTTGTGTGTGCAAAGCACATAGCAGGTCATCTGTGTGCGTTAGAGACGTTCTACACGCATATATTAAGGTCAGGGTGTCGTCTACATGCATAGGTAATTGTGCTACGTGAGTAGATGAGTGTTTGATCCAGGCCGTAAGTGTGCCTGGGCACATCTGTGTGCATTGGAGACGTCTGTGCACATTGGACGTGATTTGGACTTGGAACCTTGGTGAGCATGGTGATCTACGTGCATAACACTTGGTGGTACGCACGTTGATCCTGGATCTGTGAGGGAAAGGTTGTCAGATCTTCCATCTATGCACATAGGAGCTTCGTCTATGAACGTAGTACGCGATCAAGATGCGTAGAGGAAGTTTCAATGCAAGTAGATGGGCCTTTTCTGTGGTCATTAAATGAAATTCGACGTTTCAGTTTTGAGGTTCTATAAATACACCTGCCTATGACTCTTCTGTCATAACTCATCTCAATCACCGAAATCACTCTCTCAACTACTCCTCTGCATTTGCAATCACTCCTCAACACTTCCATTGTGATTCTGAAGGTAAGAATCATTCTTTGATCTCTTCTTTCCGTCATCTCACCCCATCTTTGTTCATCTAGGGTTTTGAACGGATTTTGAGGTTTTGTTCACATCTTCCTTTTCTGTTGTAAAGAAAGTTAAATATGGGTAGATTAATCTTGGATAAGGTTGTAACCACGAGATTCTAGCTTCAGTTTCCAAGGATTTTGTGTTTGAACGAAATGGGTTTGATCCGAGCTAGAGTTCTGAATTTTGGTAGATTTCTCATCAGATCTGGAGTTGTATCTGATGTATTATGATAGATAGGTGTCATAAATGCATAGATCTGACGTTGGGTGTCAAGATTTGATGATTTGTGTGGAGTGGGTCAAGAAGTTCGAATTTGGGGATTTGGATTCTTGATGATTTTGAGGTCGTTTGTAGGATATGAGGCAAGATCCTTGCTTCAGAGGCTGATGGCAGCCAATATGAGTGTTTGATCGATCGGGTATAGATCGAAATAGGAGTTTGGGTATTTTGGCATAAGTTCTCGATACCATCGAGAGTTAGTCAGCATTTGCATTCGCATACATGCATTGGTACCACCACAATACCACATATTGATATTCGTTATGTCTGTATATGTACAGCTCAGTGTACCTGCCAGCAGGAGCAGCCACCTGCGAGCGATATTTGACTAGATCCTCAGCTTTGGATACCAGGTGAGTGAAATAGCAGCTTCAGACACATAGCCTGTGTCTTTAAAATTAAGTATGCTATTTTTGATATGTCTGGCTATAACATAAATTGACTAATAATTATTGGATTAATTAATAATTTGGATATGTGATTATTATTAACCAACGTTTTGATATGGAAAATCTACAGTATATATGGGTATATATATACAAGAACATTTTGTAAATGATGGCATAAAGAAAAAGATATTGCATGATTGTATGTAGAATACTATGTATATAACACACTGACATGGGGAAACCTTACTACGTAGTATGTAGTATTTGGTATACTATTGTATGTTATCACTCTACTACAGAGTATGTAGTCTTTGGTATACCATTGTATGTTATCACCCTACTACGGAGTATGTAGTCTTTGGTATACCATTGTATGTTATCACCCTACTACGAAGTATGTAGTCTTTAGTATACCATTGTATGTTTATGGCCCTAGTCACCAGGGATTGTGGTGACCGTGTATCTAGGCCAGATATACGAGTTTATTGAGCAGACAGGTGGCAGAGTCCACACTGCTATTTGGGTATGGAAATATTTCATGGTCCCGTATTATGAATATACAAGTATATGTATA
>CAODLS010543778.1:0-10663 GCA_948243855.1 Flueggea neowawraea | reverse complement strand
TCTTGAATGAAGATCTTGAAGAGGACGTGTATATGAGTCTACCTCCTGGATTTATAAAGTGTGCAGATTAAGGAAGTCCCTGTATGGTTTGAAGCAGTCCCCTAAAACGTGGTTTGGCATATTCGAAAAGGCACTGAAAAGCTATGGATATCAGCAAAGCCAAGCAAATCACACTATGTTCTACAAGAAATCTAAAAATGGTAAACTATCTCAGAGTCATAGCTCTTTCATTTCTAAGGTCACTAATGTGTTTTGTGCCAAAGAACATTGAGGAAGCACTTGCGGATCCCAACTGGAGGTTAGTAGTGATGGAAGAAATTGAAGCTCTTACGAAGAATGACACATTGGAGTTAGTCGATGCACCTAGAGGGAAGAAATTGGTAGGGTGTAAATAGATATTCACTGTGAAATTCAGATCTGATGGGAGTGTAGAGAGATTGAAACCAAGGCTGGCGGCTAAAGGTTTTACTCAAACCTATGGTATAGACTACCAAGAAACCTTTGCACCAGTTGCAAAGATAAATACAATCAGAATTCTCATATCTCTTGCTGCAAATTTTGACTGATCACTACATCAACTTGACATCAAGAATGCATTCTTGAATGCAGATCTTGAAGAGGAAGTGTATATAAGTCTACCGCCTGGATTTTTAAAAGTCTATGGTGAGAATAAAATGTGGAGATTAAGGAAGTCCCTATATGGTTTGAAGCAGTCCCCTAAAACGTGGTTTGGCAGATTCGAAAAGGCACTGAAAAGCTATGGATATCAACAAAGCCAAGCAGATCACACTATGTTCTACAAGAAATCTAAAAATAGTAAACTATCTATTCTCATTGTGTATGTAGATGATATCATAATAACAGGGGAAGATAGTTAAGGAATCCAGGCATTGTAGAAACAATTGGCTCAGGAATTTGAGACTAAAGACCTAGGAAGGCTAAAATATTTTCTAAGAATGGAAGTTGCAAGATCACGAGAAGGGATATTTGTTAATCAAAGGAAGTATATCATTGACATGCTACATGAGACTGGAATGTTAGGATGTAAACCAGCAGATACTCCTGTTGAACCCAGCATCAAATTGAAGCCAGCTGAGGCTGGAAAAGTTGTTGATAGAGAGATTCCAGAGACTAGTGGGGAGGTTGATATATTTGTCTCACACTAGGCCAGATATGGCATTTACTGTGAGCTTAGTCAGTCAGTTTACGCATGCTCCAAGTCAAGATCACTTCACTGTGGTATATAGAATCTTGAAATACTTAAAAGGGACACCTGGACAGGGACTAATGTTTCGAAAGAAGAGCAGTGTACAAGTAGAAGTGTATACTGATGCTGATTGGGCTGGAAACAAAGTTGACAGTCGATCAATTTCTGACTATTGCACATTTGTTGGAGGAAATTTGGTTACTTGGAGAAGCAAAAAACAGAATATTGTAGCTAGAAGTAGTGTCGAGGCAAAGTTCAGATTACTAGCTCATGGTATTTGTGAGGCTCTTTAGATAGAAAGAGTATTAGAAGAGCTAGGAATTTCTATGTCTAAACCTATGAAGGTCTAGTGTGACAACAAAGCAGCAATATCCATTGCTCATAATCCAGCTCTACATGACCGGACTAAACATATAGACGTTGACAGATATTTCATAAAAGAGAATATTGAAAGTGGAAAATTTTGCCTACCATATATCCCTACAACTCAACAAATAGCTGATATTTTGACCAAGGGTCTTGACACAAGACAATTCAAGTTTCTAGTTGGCAAGCTGGCCATGGAAGATATTTTTCAACCAGTTTGAGGGGGACTGTTGAGAAATATTCTCGGTTAATATTTTCCTCCTGGAAATTAACTAAACATGATTAGGAAATATTCTCTCATGTACAGCTATTATTTCCTATATTAGCATACTGTATAGGCTATATATATGTACCTATAAAAAGAGAAAAGATGCGGCAAATACATTACAGTTGTTCAAGTATCAATTTCTGCAGACTTCAACAATTTATTGAGTTCAAGCTATTTGGTGACATTAAAAATGAAACATGCTAAATTTGATATAAGGGCTTAAGAATATTTAATCACTAAGACAATAACTAAAAGAATAAAGTGCACCAAATTGCAGTTGTTAGGAATATAATAGATGCAGTACATAGTTCTATCATCCATACCTTAACGCTAAGTTGCAATAATTCTAGTGATGATCAATATGACCTAAATTCTTGGAAGCAAGATTTATTCAGGAGGAGACTACAAAGTAAATGATAAATAACGTAGAGCATTAAGTCCAATACCAATCAATTAAATTACCTGTAACGTGTATGCTTTCATTGGGGAAATTATTCTGAAACAAAGCCGTAAATCAGAGTCATCAGCATCCATTTTTAATGTTGAAGTAGTATGCTAAACTTGCTTCACCAAGTGACGTTGCTCGACTATGCCTTGAACGGAATCTAGCGAAGACCCACAGTTTTGCTCAGCAGAAACCGATGAACGATGTTGGATGCCCTGATATAATAGAAACAAATTTACACAATTTTGTAGATCCCATAATCTTTGGACAAAATGATTAAACACATGATAAAATTTTTAGCTAGAATGATGGAAACACAAATGGATAAAATAAGATGTAAGGACAAAAGTAAGTGTCAACATCTATGCTTAAAGCAATGGTAGAACAAAGAATGCAATAGAATAGACATTATATTTTATGCTTGGATAGAACAAGACACGATTATCAATTGTCTGATAGATCAAAAAGGACTTTACTTGGCAAAATAGATGCATTGTGTTTCACAAGAAGTGGATCATTATAAATTTAACTATCCATGTAAATTTTCTCCAGAGTTATGGCCATTGTCATAAAAAAAATTTAACACACATTGCATATGCAAAGACCAAAGAACATAGATTGCAATAGAATTATACCATTCCTCAGCCTTCCCTTGGCTAAACTAGGTGATTTCAGAAAAGGAAAAAAATAAAAAGAATTTATGTGGGGAATATTGTAAAATAGTAATTTTTCCATATCTGGAATAAGGAAACTCCGATTTTTTCTTTTTGCAAATTTGTATAAGATCTTTCTTTCCACAATTCATGTCTGCACAAGTAGGCAATTACCAATTACAACACAAAAAAGAAATGTTACAAATTATATGCATGTTGCATAACTGTATATGAAGTTTTCAACTGAGTGAGAATCAAAGCTACTAGATCTGGGTTACATGTGAAACATAATGAAATTCACTACATTGGAAACAATCAATCATTTATCGATTCAAAATTGCAGTCTTCCAGAGGTGCAAGGAAAGAAACACAATAGAAGGAGAAAGAAAAGAGTCCACCAAATATAAGCAATGAAAGGAATATCAAGGAGTGTCTTGGGTATGAAAGGACGTTTGACAGGCCAAGCCACCATAAGCTTTAAGTTTGTTTCTCTCTTCCTAGTCTTTTAAATTAAGCATTTCCCTTGCAAAATATATTATCATTGTCATATTTGCAAAATTATTGTTTTGTTTAATCTTAATTGGAATTTTTTTCATTGCTTCCGTTTAATATCAAATTCAAATGCTATATTTGGTTCACAAGAAATAAAACTCACATTCTAATCCAATTGTTAATTTATTGATTGCGTTTTTCAGTTGTGAGTATCTTGTTGAGATTTTGACGAACTATTGGAATTAGATTTTTATTATTCCTTTATAGACTAAGAAATTTGTTAAGAGGAATAATTTCTTTGAAAGCCCACACAAGCGATTTATATCCCTAACATATGCATGACCTTCATCTCTTGAGAAATACAGAAAACTGGTTTGCAGATATTCTAATATCCCAATTAATCTCAATCATATACTAGGTAAAGCAAAGGAAGACAATGGCACAGACAAAGCAACATCTCAAAAACTCACTGCCAAACTCATTTACCTATTCCACACATGCTGAATTGCTGATATTGCCTATGCAGTTAGCATTGTTTGACAACTCATGTATAACCCCAGTAATTCCACCCGCAATCAACCTAAAGAATGCTACACTACATCAGAAGAATTCCAACGAAGGGGATTTTATTCAAAAAAGTAGAAAAATTCACTCAAAGAGGCCTAAACTAATGCAGATTGTATAAGCTCGGTGGTTGATAGAAAATCTACAACACAAAGCTGCAACTTACTTTTACTTGTACAAGAAAAAATGTTACGAACAGGCTCAGTACAAAATCAAAACATCAAGCATTGGTGCAGGGTGTCCGTGAGCGAACATGGTTAAAGATTACTATGGCAGATCTTACACAATACACTCAACTGGGATGGTGACAATCCTGTGCAACATGACTGAACAAAATACATTGAAGTTGACTGATAGTTCATCAAGGAGAAGATTGACAATGGTCACATTTTCAAACATTATGTACTAACAGACCACAACTAATGAGGGAATCAACAGTCAACACTCTCATGAAATTGAAGCCAATCTAGGAATGAACTATGTCTATTCGCTAGTTTGAGACTAGTGCTGGGATTACGATTTTTCCTCTTCTTTTTTACTATATATAGCAATTTACCTTAACAAGGAGAATTGTTACCATCTTTACATAGATCACCTATTGTATATTGTTATCCCAAAGGAGTCAAGGGGATATGCAGAATTTTATCCTTATTTCCGCAAAATTCTTTCCAGGAACTTGGGAAAAATATTTTACTAATTTTAAGCACGATTAATGTTTTTGTGCTTGCATTACAGAGCGACAATCCAAATTCTATACCAAATGAGAAGCGTGATCCCAGAACATAGCCAAAAGAATAATTCCAATACTCCATTACTACAAAACAATCACTGAAAGTTTAAAGGACAGGACAGAATAGCATACCGTAGGTGGTTTGGGACTTTTATTTCTGCAGTAATATAAAGTTCCTTGGCTGTCCAGCACAAAAAACCTTCTTTTCCAATCACCTCGCAAGCTAGAAGAACGTTTTAATAGATACCCTTGTTTGATTGTCTGAACCTAAAATTTGACAAAGCATAGAGAATTAAGTTACCTTTCAAGTAATATTACAATGATGAGATAAGAACCAAAACCCATAACCAAGTTCAAGGAATACGGTGAGATCAACTTATATGTGTCTTTTTTTTTCAAAAAAAAAAAGAAAAGAGCTTCCAAGTCATAAAAATGAAATAATGGAAATCAAATGTAAAGCAAGAAATAGCATGCAAGTATAAACACACCAACACAGAAACAGATGAATTAAATGCCTCCATGTGGTCATCATTAATCCAGGAAACGCATACAACTCATCCAGAAGCAAGCTGCGAATAACAATGGAGTAGTATATTATGTGGTATCAATTATTTTCAGCCCACTGTCCATTTATGTCTATGTCAGTATTACCTTACCAAATTTACTCTATGAAACTTGTCCAGTATCATAACCCTCATATCATCAAGGTGGTTTTGAGATACAAACAATATGAGATCCAAAATGCAATCTTGGCAACTAAAAATAGAATAAATAGCTAGGCCAAAATGAATGACCGGAGCTAGGAATAAATAGAAGTGATCATTCTTAGAATAGTAAATAAACAGTATAATAAAGAAATAAAAAAAGAAAGACATGCGAATGTGTCATTAATAAATTAGAAAATGATGGTTTCCTGTCCTTTTTTTTCAGCTAATTTTTCTTGGAGATAATTTGGAGCTGATTCACCATATTCACAATCCAAAGAGAAAAATTTGACAAACTAGACAAAAACCAGTTAATGGTTATAACATAATCAGATAGTATTGCACAACATAAACACTATATAAAGAAGCAAACTAACCTTACCTCTCCATTTTCCTCTGAGAGCATTATTGCTTCTATGTCCTTGTAAGAATCCCTATTAACAACAAGAATGCCACCTGCTTTTAATGAAGATTCAGTGTCAATAGAACCTCTTATTGTTGCCATCTCAGCTTGGGTCCTGAATTCCTGAATCCGTTTTGCAAGTTTATCCTGTTCAATATTAGCCAGTTCTTTCGATTGCTGAGCATATGCTAGTATCTGATTAAGACCAAAAAAAATATACGATAATAAGCTTCAACCATATTTGCCCCAACAAGCAAGCAGAAGTTTGAACAATTTAAAGAAGAAGCTAGAGAGAGACTATGTATGAACATTATTATAGCTGAGAGAACACACTTCTGCATATGTCATTAAATGGTAAAAGAATAATGCAAAACAAAACATCCAAAACAGCAAATATGTCCTCCCAAAGGAATGTAATGTGATTTATAAAATTATCACCTTATTATATCAACTACAACACTAAACCATGATTCACCTGATGAATAAAAGGCTCCATTTGGCTCAACAAGCTGTACCCAGTTTAAAATATTTCAGATGCGCATCCATAACTGCGCTTATAGATTCTAAGAATTCGTACTTCTTTTTTGCTTCAATATTCATCAGTGAACTCACCTAAAATTCGTCAAAACAGGGAGAGAAACTCATTAAAAGGAAACAAAAAAAAAAAAAGTTGGGACACTATAAAGTTTTTTTTTTGGGGAAAATCATAGATGGAAATTCAAATACACAAACACACTAGATTAAAGCGGCTTCTCTCAAATGCTGACTTTGAGTTCTGCAGGTCCTGCAAGAGGGAAAAAAAACCAGCAATATTCTTCTTAGTTTTTATATAAGCATATATTTCATCAAATTGAAAAGAGAATTAAAGAAAGCGAAAAATAAATAAGCAATATTAACAAGCTTTAATAGAAATTCTCATCTTCTAGCACAAGAACAATAAATTCAGCTCAAGATTTGTATGCCAAAAATAAATGGTGCCAACAAAGTGGCAAGTACCAAAGCCCTTCTTCTTAGGGCAGGGGCATGATAATATTTCAAACCATTCGTTGTCACACTAATGATGTAAAATTGAATAAAATTACGTGATCAGAGAACATGATTTTATTAGACAAATATCAAGAGAAGATTCTAATTGCCAAGTTGTTCCCTAAGTAAGCATAAATTCATTCAAGAAAAAAAGATTCAATTGCCCATAAAGCCGCTATTGTGACGATTATTCAAATTATCAGTAATCACTTTTTTACAAGACAAGTCAAATTAGTTGTCCCACATCAGACATTAATGAAGGGGTGGGCATGGACTAGTACAAAATAAAGAGGTATATTCAACTTATAGGGTGTACCAGAAAAAGGAGTGTGTACTCCGAGAGAGAGAGAGAGTGACAATTTACTCTGTACTTATAGTTCCTTGTTGATTCTATAGAGATTCCTAGTGCACCCGAGGATGTGGAAACATTTTTGCCAACCCTCATACATATGTTGTCTTGAATCTGTGCTTTCTCATATCCCTTTTCTTATTTTGCTATTCGCGACAGTCGCGAAACCATTTCTCTCAACAATGCTAACAATTGTCGAGCCTTGACCATCCTGACAGTTAATATTTTTATATTTAAGCATAAATTCAACATAGTGATTTTCCAATGAATTTGTTTTGTCTTATGAAGGGGAAAGGAAGCTGCTCAAATTTTAATCTGGCTTAGGGCTCAATGATTTCAAGATTAGTCCAGTTTGAGAACTATAATATAAAAATTACTCCCAACTTGATTATCAAAAAAAAAAAGAAAAACTCAATTATCACCCTAATGCTGAGAAATCACACTTAAGAGTTAGGGTTGCATAAGATAACTCTAAAGAAAATCTTAAGGCTTACAATAAGTGCATTTTTTTAATAATCCATTGCACTAAGACTGCTTTAACTTCTGTCATTACAAGTTCCTTAAGTACTGTCTAGGAATAAAACTTAAATGAGCTGCAAGCAAAAATTTAAAATCAAAAGAAAAGAATTAAGACAATATCATAATCTGCTGAAGACAATAAGGACTAGATACTTGAATTAAGGGAGAACTAAATAACCTTCATACACCTAAAAATAGAACAAAAATTTGATAAATAGACAGAGAATAACTCCTGATTACAATAAATTCAGACCCTCCTAAACACATTTGATTGTTCATCCTGATATTAAATTTTCCCCATCAACGTCAACAGCTCGAAACATGAAATATGCTGTAAAATTATCTTCCCATAAAGCTAACAAAAGTTTAAAAAGGCACAGCAAATATAAACATACCTCTTCTAGCTCTTCAACAATTTCTCCGCGAGTATTTTTCTTCAAAGAAACAAACTTTTCACGCGACTGGTAAAGATATGATACCAATTATCACCATAGTAAACCTCAAGTGATTGCAATAAAGACAAAAAACATTGATGCATATTTAGATCTGTATTGATTCACAATAGCTGGTATGAGGAATTGATTTTGGAACTCATGTTTGCAATCAAATTACTGCTCAGTATTGCCAACACTGAGTTTCTCTAGTTCAAAACTTCAAATACCTTCATTATAACAAATAAAATATCAAAACACGTAATTTTCAAAAGAATATCTCAGAGTTTTTTTTCTTTGGTGATATCTTAAGAGTATTATTTAATCGCTAAGGCAATGATTTACCTGCTTTTAGTTGATACATTTTACAAAAACCTAAAAAAAGTCTAAATCCATATAGTTTGAATATTTTTCTGTTTTGCTATCAATTAAAGATTGCAAGTATTGACCAATAAGATTGTGGCTGAATAACACTAAAGTCATCTCCAGCACTACAGGGTTGAGGGTTCGTTTTCTAGTGGGAGCAAATGTGAAAAAAAAAAAAGAGAAACAAATTGCAAGTATTGAATATTAAATGGCACTTTTATAAGGAAAGTACAATACCTGATCATAAGTGTGAACTGCTTTGTCAAAGCGCCGACGAGATTCCTTCATAAAAAAGCAAATATCTGCAAGTTATGCTACCAACAAAACAAAGATTTCCACAGAAACCCAAAAAAAAAGGTGAAACTGTTTTTCAGCATCTGTTGATCAACTTCTTTCTTTTGTTTCTATTGATTGATCTTTCTCACAATTGTCCCATAAAATCACCAGCTTCCTCCTATAATTATATAAAAAGTGCCATCCAATTAACCAAATTGCAAAATAAGGATCAATATCCATATGGTCCTGCATTTAGAAAAGGAATGTATTCCACCATTCCAAATTTTCTTTTTCAGATTTATAACTTAGTAAAACTTATCGAAAAAAAGAAAAAGAAACTTACTGTTAACAGAAATACTGGATCCATTTATATAGTCAACAACAAGAAAGCCATGATTCTTTTTACTATTTACTTCAATGCAGTTCTTTGCCCATGAATGCTGCCATGATTAAGCAAACATATTTCCTTTTACTAAATTTACTGCATTGGTTATTCCCTGAGTTTCAAATAGACCTATTTTCAATGTCTTTTTGCTAACTTTACACTTTTGGATCTTATATCATTATATCTTCCTCCGGTACTGCAAGCAGAGCTCTTTCTGACTAAATAATTCCTATCCAGTTTTCTGTCCTCCTTATCATGCAAGCGTAACATTAAAAGGATTTTTATCATTATATATCATTCACTTATTATGGTGGCATGAAGATGGCAACTGGATTCTGTACTTTTATTATCTAATTTCCACAGAAAAGTAGCTTTACATCTTGCAGATCAACATCCATAAAGTGCATCAATCTATCAATTAACACATGCTCTACCTGAAATGCATGGCTCGTCAGCACGCAAATTTAACAAACATCTCAAGACAACAACTTAGAAGACTAACAGAATTTTTCTTTGCACAGTAGCAACATCATCAACAATAGCAATATCCAAAAATTAAAAGACCAAGCTCAACAATCATGAAAACAAAAACATATATTTTGAATAAGGACTGTTAAAATTCTTAAGCTGCTCCTAAATCCTTAAAAATATAGAAACACACTAACAGCTACTGCATGGAAAAGCGCAAGTGCAGTTGACCAAACTTTATTTGGGACCCAACTGTTAAATTGAAAAAATGTGAACCACCACGCCAAGTTGAAAGTAAGACCACACAGAAGAACGAAAAAGAAGAATTTCAAAGTGCTCTACCCAGCAGAATCAAAAGAAAATATACATACATACATATATATATATACATACATACATATATATATATATATATATATATATATATATATATATATATATATTCATGGATCAGGTGCGTGAAACCAAATTAAGAAGTCTTGATTATCTCAACCTGTTGAACTTAAGTTTTTTTTAGTAGTACTTCAGGTAGTTGTAACATCCAACTTTATAAAGGACACTAAACAGCTTTTGCAAAAATCTAAATCAAAAAATAAAGTCAAAATCACATTTTCAACCTTTTATTTCTTGCATCATTCATGTAACAGGCACAGAAGAACAGCATAAGCTTAAACAAAAGGTAATTTTCTCAAATAACTATCTAGTTTTCCATCATAAGACATACAGAAATAACAAGGGAGCACCATGGGAGTGTGAACTGGTTTCAACATGATCAACAAACAGCACATTAGAACTCCAAGTCAAGAACCCAAGGAGCTACCTTTTCTTATTCTATCAAAAGGAAGTTTCAAAAACAAATTTAGTACTCAGTTGAGAGCGAAGTAGCTCTTTATAAGTAGCAATCTCACGAAATGCATTGATGAACCTGGATATGACAGGACCTGCATCAACAAAATCAAATAGAAGAAATTACAAGGTCATGCCATTACAGTTAACTTCACATAAAACTGA
>CAODLS010543728.1:0-15953 GCA_948243855.1 Flueggea neowawraea | reverse complement strand
TTTTTTCCCAAATTATGTCTTCTATGATTCCGTAGAGTCTTGTGGCGATTTTAAATGTATAGAAATAGTTAAGGAGGTTGAATTGACTGTTGTACTGAGAATGCCCTGTTTTTCAGTAACATTGTCCAGTTTTGTACCCTTATTTTGGTGGCCTAAAATATGTAATTACTTGATGGTCAAAACATAAAAGTTGTTTTTATATATTTTTAGAATTTGTATAAAATTTTTTGTTATAAATTGGATCTCTGTGACGTGAGATAGGTTAAGTAAACTATAGGCTGCTCACTTGAAACAATTATGTTATAAGGCTGTGACTTTGAAACGTTAGCCATATTGTTTTATAAAGAATTAAGAGCTGAAATTTTTCAGGAATAAATTATTATATGTCAAATATATGTGGATTAAATTTCAAGGAAAAAAGAGTTGGTTTGGATGTTCAAACATGGAGAATAAATAGGCTGTCTAAAATGGTGTAAGCCAGAATTTTAGTTACCATAAGCATAATGTTTCATAAGTATAGATTGCTCATTTTCCTTTCAATCCAAATGACTAAATGCATTTATAATAGGGCACTAACAGGACCTTATGTATTCAAAGCATATCATACATGTACATTGCATTTAGTTGTAATTTAGAATGAACATAACTCGAGTATCTATTATATGATCGAGGAACATTGAGAGGAAGCTTGAGCAAGGTAATGGGACATACTACATGTCTTAAAGTGGTGAGTATAAACTGGAGATTAAATTCAACTGTGTGTTATATTCTTTGTATTCAAAGATATACTCTTGTTATGATTACATGGACATATTAAGTGACTAGTTGAATTTACATTATACATGTTATATGTTAAAAATCTTCATATGGTTTGCTATATGGATATGTTGAGAATGCACATTGTTTATATGGAAAGGAATGATTTTACGTGGATATTTATTATCAAATGTTTCTACATGTGTATGGATTATCAAATGTTTCACATGTTGATGCATTCACACTGGACTTAATAAAGGCATTGTGACCATCATGCTTTTGTATTCGCAAATCATACAGGAGACCTTCGGGTCATATACAGGAGGCCTTCGGGTCATAAAGAATCCCGGGACGATACTTGACTTGTTTGGTCACAACATATAAAAAGAAATACAGTGGCATATGCATATATATGACATAGTTAGTCAATTATTAGTTATGTGCTTGTGTTTGCCTGAATTTGATCTATGATGGTTTATGCTCATTGAGTTGCGACTCATATAAAGTGCAAATATTTTTCCAGGTTACCACTGCTGATAGGTCCTTTTGCTTGTTTTGAGCCTAGAGTTTGTTGATAGCAGCATGAGTCACAGGTCGGTCAGCTGGTGCTTTAGACTCCCTCCTCCTCAACATTTGCATTAGCTGAGTCTTTTTGACTTGTGTTTATAAAGTTTTGAAATTGAGTTGTATATATGTTACTTATACTGAAGTATATGTTTATATTTTCATAAGAAAAGTGTATTATCTTATTGGATTTTCGTAATAGTATATGTTTATATATGATTATATGAATGCAATTTAAATAAAAAATAAAGTATAGGGTGTTACATTTATGTTGCATTTTTATGTTTGTTTTGCATTATAAATTATTGTTATTTGTGTGTTTTTTTTTTTTGACTTCTTTGGTGGTTTAGGTAGAATGTTAGTGAAACACAAGAATTGGAGATGTTTTGGGTGTATTTTAACGTCGACCGCATTTTGGCATAACAATGTCATAGAGGGCGCGTTAATTGAACCGACTTATTTTGCATTGGGCCTCAGGATTTGAGCCTCTTAGACGTGGCTGAAGGATTTTAACCTAGTTTTATTGCTGGAACAATTATAATTATATTATTATTATTATTTTATCATTATTATTTACATTAGGATTATGTTTTTAGAGGAGCCACCTATAAATACTCTCTTCTATTATTGGCGGCTCTCTTCTTCTAGATATGTGACGTTGAACAACAACTTCTATCAACTCTTTTTGGCTTTCTTTCTCTTTAGTATGTGTAACTAAACCTCTTTCTAGTCGATGTATTTTTGAAGTTCAATCTTAATATGTTGTGAGACTCTTATTTTAATTGTTATCAAATATTTTGAGTATTTATTCAGTTTTTATGCCTTAGTTCCTTTATTATTGTTTATGTTGATTGCATGATTCCGTCGGTTGTGTGATTAGATTAACAATATACTGTTATTTAAGATTGATAGTACATCACATAAGTCCTAACATAGGTAACAAATAACTTGAATTTATGTGGCTGGACATTGTTCAATATTATGGAACTGAATAATCTGGTTTAAATGAATCACATCATTTCTGATATCACTGGTTAGGATATGGGTCTCTTTAATTATTACTGTTGTCATAGATTAAACCTTGCAGGGCGTCCTGGGGGTTGTCTAGGGGTTAGGAAAATAGTCTGCAAGGCGTCCCGGGGCTATCGAACAGGTAAGAAGAGATTGGTTAATCGAGTGCATCACCGTTAACTGTAACTCTGTCTATTCGAATATTTGGCATTTATCTTTCGTGTCTGTGATCAACTAAAAGGATTGAACGGAAGAAATACCTTGGATGAGCTTTTAATATTATTGAATTTCTGTTATTTCCATTACTGTGAATTATTTTTTTCTTCACTGCAATTTTATTTTCATTGATTTTTATTCTCAGTTTTGTTTGCTTTTCATTCTCGGCTTCACCTTTGTTTTCATTAGTTTTATTTTATTTTTGTTTTTCAGTAAGTAAACAATTCTTTACCGGTTTCTGTGGATCGACTCCATTCACCACTTTATTCATTTATTGTTTCTGAGCAGGTTAATATTATTTTGATCAGTTGACACCCCATCAATACCAGAGATTCCATTTCATCTACCACCACCCAAATATTGCAGATTCTACTAAGCTAAACTATTTGGATTTGAAATAGAAACTTTTTGTTGTCAATTAGGAGATGTCAAAATCCATTCAAATGACACTCATGTGTTGCTACACAATTCAATAACTGGAGATAATGAATTAGCTAAACATTTTCGTCAATTTGTACGTGCATACAACTCCCATTTTGCTTTCACTTCATTTAGTCACAAAAAAACAAAAGGAATACACATACTCAAGGTGCAAGGTTAAATACATCATTACACAGATGATTGCCTACAACCAAATGATAAAAAAAGATGCTTCCAACTAGACTTGTAAAAATCAAATCGAAACCGGCGAACTGAACCGGAACCGAACCGGTCAAAATCAGAACTGAACCGGAATCGTAACCGACAGAGCAAACCGAAAGGTTTCGGTTTAGATTTCAGTTCCACCCTTTCAAAAACCATCGAACCAGAGGTTCGAACCGCCTGTCCAACAGTTATTTCACTTTTTTTTATTTTTTTTCTTTTTTCAACTCTATAAATATGTCACCCTATTTCTATCCAATTTACATCATTTCCTCTCTCTCAATCTCTTCTACACTCTCTCACAAATTTATTTTCCTCTAAATTTTTCTTATTAATTATTTATATATTTTATTATTGCAATTACATTTTTTATATTTTTTAAAGTTATTTTTTGTAATTACATTTTTCAAATTCCTTCTACTTTTTACTATAGTTTAATTTATTTATTTTTTTATTTCATTATATTTAATTAATATTTGCATATTTATTTTAGAGTAATAAAAATTTTTATGGAAATAGAAATTTTGAAAATATTGAAGTTGAAAATATTAGAACTCAAGATATTCAAACTCAACCAATTCTCACTCAAGGAGATGAGGGGGGAGAGAGAGGAAAAGTTTCTATTTTTTTTATTTTGTTTAAAATTATGTAATATAATTACTAGTAGAATAGTTAATTTGTTTAAAAATTATTTAAAAAAATCTTTGGAATACAATGTATTATTAGTACTATAGTTAATTATTAAATATAACAAAATTTACAAACTGAAAAAAAAAATAACGGGATAAAATAGTGGATTAAAAATAAAATTTCAAAAAAAAAACAAACTGGAACCGAACCGGCGATTAAACCGATTAAAACCGATCAAAATCGGTCAGAACCGAAACCAGAACCAGAACTACTCAAACCACGATTTGTTCCGGTTCCCTCATTCCACAAACCAGAACCGCCGGTTCCTGAACCAGCAACATCACTACTTCCAACTGTATTTCTACAACCCGCAATATGAATATGAAGGAAGAATGAGAGCTGCTTATGCCTTTTTCTTCCGCTTTCTATAGTGAGAAGGAATTCATCATGAAAGGCGGGTTGTCATCACTTGTGATCCATCGATGGATCAACGAGCTAACAATTTACCGATGGGAAAGGAATATGATTGTTGTTGGAAGGTCTGGGAAGCACATCATATACAACACTTCTACGGTTGTTACAATCCACTACAGTATCCTCTGTTATTTTCTATGGGCGAATGTGAGTTCCATTGTCGTATTAATCGTTTTTCAAAAAGACATTCCAAAGTGGAGAATATAACATTTCCCATCATTCAAAGCTCAGTTTAGTATGAAGAAGATTTAATTGAAATAGTATGAAGAGATTTAATTGAAATGGAAGCTTGCGAACACAAATATCACCGACGTTTATTCTTTACCTAAGTCATTATGGAGTTAACAAGCTTAATACATAAATCATAAAACAATGTTAGTTCGAATTTCAAAAAAAAAGACACTTAATTTGAAGATCAAACAATATTGCAAATAACTTTATTTATTTGTCCTCTTTAAATAGCTACGCTATTTTGGGCACCCATTGTGCTCATAATCATTTTAAAGAAGATTAAAAGGACAGTAAGTTAAGCAGAGATAATAACTTAACTTTTCCATTTTTATTTACCAATTTGTATTAACACCTCCACCTAGGCATGTTAACGGTTCAGGAACTGGCGGTTCCAATTTCTAAAAGGGGAGAAACGGAACCGAACCGTGGTTCCATGATTTGGTCCAGTTCTAGGCTGGTTCTGGGTTTGACCAGTTCTGACTGGTTAAACCGCCAGTTTCGGTTCTGGTTCGACCTTTTTTTTTCTTTTTTGATTTTGTAATTAATTTTCATTCCGTTACATTTTCCGTTTTGATAATGATATTCTCCTATCTATTTTTAGAGGGAATTTGTACAAATAAAAAAATAAAGATGCAAATTATGTTATGGCAAACTTGAAAGTGCTATTAGTAGTAGTACTATTTATTTGAATTTTGGCATACAATTTTTTGTAGAACTAAAACAATAATTATTAATTATAAGTGAGTTATAATAATTACTAATCTTTTAGTGTACGATATTTTTTTAATAAAAATGTACAAACAATTCGTGTACAATTATAATAATTATAAAATTAATACAAGTACAAGATTAGAATTAGAAGTAGTTAATTTATACAAGTGAAAAAACATAAAAAAAAAAAAAGTTGAACCACAAGTTGTACCGACAGTTCAATGGTGTTAAGAACTTTTGAACCGGAACTAGCCCATGAACCGTCGGCCAGAAAAGCCTGTCTGGTATGACACGTCATTAAAACGTGCCACGTGGCTGACACATGTCAACCCGAACTCAAACCCATTTATTAGACCGACCGATCCAAACCCAATTAAAAAATCAAAAACATGTCTCTTTCTCCATTCGTTCTCCTCTCCTCTTTCTCTTCTCTCTCTCTCTCTATCTCTCTCGGGTTTCTTCTCTCCCTCTCTGTTGCGTTTTCTTTTGTTCGGCTCTCTCTCTCTTTTGACAATTCTTCTCACACCACGTCTAGGATTCTTTCTCGATCCCTCTCATTCTCTTTCGACATTGACAATGAATCAGACCCACCATTAAGAGTCGTTTTGAAACACGAACCCACCTCCCCTGTCGTGCCGTGGTGAAAGTGGTAAGAAAGATTAATTTATGTGTTTTAGGTAAAATTTAGTTTTCAGTTCAGATTCCCTGTTGTGAATTTCTTATTGAGGTAATTGTTGGGTTTTTGAAATATTAGGAGTCTGTTTGGTGTAAGAGAATATGTGAATTTGGATTCCATGTTGTGAAGCAAGTTTCTTTGACACGCTCATGACATTTTGGATTGAGAAAATGTTGTATTCTGTCAAGTGATTTATGTTGTTTAATTGGTTAGTAACGTTTCTTTAATTAACACCCATGAACTTGAAACAATAACCTTGGACTTCAAAAGAGAGTGCTAACATGATGATGTAGTTGAATCTCTAAGCTGTGCGGAACCTGTCGAAGATGCTGAAGCAGTTTCGGAGCTCAATCAAACCAATGGGTATGCCACAAAAATTGAAGACAAACAGGATACTGTTAATTTCTTGCATCTTCTGACATTGTCAGGTGATGGTCTTGAAATCAACTGTTACCGAACCGAATAGAGAAAGAAACCTCTTAGATGAAGAACAAAGAAAGGACAGTGCTCATCTCTTGCATCTTCAGCTTTTTGTGCTATAACCAATTTTCTTTCCTTGTTGTGGTTTCTTTTCTGCATTCTTCTCATTCCATTTTTGCTTTTGTCACAACCAAGAGTTTTGTTCCTTTTTTTTTAAACCTGTTTAAGTTATTGACACGGTTGAGGAATTACATGGACCAACTAGTCAGCCATTTCGAATGTATGTGCAATCTAGACAATGTTATCAGTTTATAAGAGCAATGTCTTGATTGTTATTGTAATTTGTTTTCTGATTCAAGAGTGCATTTCTCAGTTTTCACCAATTGAACATTATTTAGTCTTTGCTTATTAAACCTCCCTGTTTCACCTACTTATCTAATTTTTAATTTTATACATGTGTTGTCATCATCAGAAGGTTGCACTTGTAATGTTTTCTAGTGGTTTGGTTTTTTCAAATGGGTTTGAGTCGGGTTAATGTTTTTGGTTCGATTTGGCTTATTTACAAGTCCAGTTTGGTCGGTCTAATAAATGGATTTGTTTGGGTTTGACACGTGTTAATCACATGGCACATTTTAATGGTGTGGCATGCCATGTGGGTTTTCCTTACCGGAAAACAATCATAGTGACCTTCAGTGAAATGAATCTAAAATGGATAACCGTGTGAAAACAAAGTTGAGTAAAGTGATCTTGCTGAAATCTTCTAAAAATTTGTCGACCGTGGGTAAAATTTTCTCTAACTTTACATACTTGAGCTTTTTGTCATTTTCCTGTTTGAGATAAGGCATAATTACCCTATTCACTCAGTTTTGGACCTTTTCTTTATTTAGTATGGACCAGTCTTATCTTTCACCTTCCCTTTTTATCTGTTTCTGCCCTTCTCTCTGTCTCTCTCTCTCTCTTGCTTTCATTTCCTTCTCTTTGTCTCTCTTGCTTTTGTCTCCTTTTCTCTGTCTCTGTTTTTTTTTACACCATCGTTGCCTCTCCCTGAAGGCATCCCCAGCCACCATCGCCCGTTCTTCTTTGAACCCTAGCCACCAACATAGTTAGCTTGCTGCCGACAGTTCACGATGTCATCAGTTCGCGTCTAATCGGGGTTCATTACAATCTCTGTCGCCATTGCTTCATCAGATCAAGGAGGAAGTTGCGATCTTCACTACGACATCTCGCGATCTCAACGACGGAGATCTGATTTCGACTGGTCTTGCATCTGAGCTCGGTCCGTTTTTCTTTCGAATTCTATTGCTTCTAATGACTTATGTTGCTTTGATTTTTGTTTCATTTATTTGTTTGTTTCAGATCATTGGTTAATTGTTTGTTTCAAATCCTTCGTTTTCTGGTGAAAGACGCAACAGTTGTTGGACAGATGGCCAGCAATAAGTGTTAGGGTTTGTGGAGGGCTTGGCGGCAGCGACGGGGTAGCATCCGAAAATGATAGGAGGGATTCATTCTAGTTTTGCTAGACTGCGGCGGCTTCGGAGCCCTAACCGCTCTGTTAATTGTGAAGTCCTTTTTTAATGAACTTCGTAAAATTAGTCCTTATTGTTGTTCAATTATACATTTGTAGACTTTTTAGATTTAATTGTTGAGATAATTACTGTATAGAATGTTGTTGATATAGTTGTTTTTTATTTCTTGAAATAGTTTAGAAATTTAAAAAAAATTAAAAATTTTATTAAAAGTTTATATTAAGTTGATGTATAGTTTTTTTCTTGAAATAGTTTAGAAATTTTTTTAAAAAATTAAAATTTAATTAAAATTTTATATTAAGTTGATGTATAGTTGTTTTTTTAATTCTTGAAATAATTTAGAAATTTTAAAAAAAAATTATTAAAAGTTTACATTAAGTTGATGTATAGTTGTTTTTTAATTCTTGAAATGGTTTAGAAATTTTGAAAAAAAAATAAAAGGTTTATTAAAAGTTTATATTAAGTTGGTGTATAGTTGTTTTTTAATTCTTAAAATGGTTTAGAAATTTTTACAAAAAAAAATTAAAGGTTTATTAAAAGTTTACTTTAAGTTGATGTATAGTTATTTTTTTAAATAGTTCATAAATTTTTAAAAATAATAGTTTAATTTAAGTTTATTTAAAAGTTGACTTTTGTTAATATTGATGTTTAATAATTAGTGTTTTATTTATAGTTGTTTTTATTTTTTGAAACAATTTATGAATATTTAAAAAAATTTACAAAGTTTATTCTAAGTTTATTTAAAGTTTATTTTTATATTTTAAAAAAATTTAACAATTTAAAAAAATTTCATTAAATTTATGAAATTTTTCATTAAAAAGTATATTAATAGTTTATTTAAGGTTTTCCAAAGTTTATGAAGGAATTGTTTGTCAAAGTTATCAATTTTAAAAAACTTAAAACAAAAAATTATAAAAATTGAAAACTAATTAAAAAATAATTTAAGCGAAATTTTTAAAAATTAAATAGCACAAATAGATGAAAAATTCAAAATTGAAAATTGTTGGATTGAAAGATTTCGGAAAGTTTATTTTTGGTTTATCAAGATAAAAGATTTTTTTTTAAGGGATCAAGACAAAAGATTAAAAAAATAAACGAAAACTGAAAAAGGAAAGAAAAAAAGTTAGAAAAGAAATGTTGATTAATTGAATAACAAATTAAAAAATAAAAGATAATGTTGACAGTTGTTATTTCAAAGGTAGCTTTCCATTTGGGGTAAGAAAATATGTTGCACGATTGAATCCTGGAGCAAAGGTTACCATTGGCAAAATGTAATAATTTTGTAATTGGGCCAAAATGTAAATGTTCGCAGCAATGTCACGGGGTCCAACTTCATGTGGGCCCAAAATTACATTTTTTTAGTCAAATAAATTCTGATTTTAACAAATGATCCAATATTCTAATTTTGAAAAAAAGCAAAAAAAATTTGAATTTGAAAAATGCCAAATTCACAAGAAATCGTATATTTTGACAAAAAATTGATTTTTTCACGACAAAATAAAATACAACAAAAAAAATTGATTTTCCAAAGGTTTTCAGAGGTTTTAAAAAGTATCTACAAAGTCTTTAAAAGTCTTCAAAGGGTCTCAAAATACCACAATTTTTTAATAAAAATTGATTTAATAAATTATTGGTGTAATTTTTTTTAAATTTAACTGAATTATTTGTATATATATTTGATGTACATGATATTTACAAATTTATTTATTTAATGGTAAATTAATTTGATGTACAAATTTGTATTCAAAAGTTTATAAAGTCTCCATAGGCCTTTACAAAGGTCTTCACAATAGGTCTTCGAAAGTCTTCACAAAAGGTCTTCAAAAAGTCTTTGAAGCCCTTTAAAAGTCTTCAAAGGTCTTCAGAAGGTATTCAGAGGTCTACAGAAGTGTTCAAAATTATACACGACCTTAAAATTAAGTTTACAAAGGTATTCAAAAAGTGTCCAAAAGTCTCCATAAGTGTACAAACATGTTATTTTAAACTTAATGCAATTCCATAGAAAACTACAATGTGAGAGACTAAAAAAACAAAAGTACATTCAACAAACCCTAACCACTACACAACAGCAGCACCAAACCCTAATCTAACATCAAAAAACAGTCACCACCCAATCACCACAAAAAAAATCTCAAAAAAATGCACAAAGTAGCCGCTCATTGAAGCAAACCCCTGTCTAAGTCGTCGACGCTGCCTCTCATTAATCTGCAAAAAAAATAGGCAAAACACAGCCTCCATCTAACACAGTTGACACCGCCTCCTGCTAGGGCCTTTCAGACATTTGATTCTCCTATGGAACATATCTGCAACCGTCTTCACACTAGTGCATCTCTCCCTCTTGCTACAACAAATAACAAAATCATAGATTAGCACAAAATCTACACCAAAACAAAATCATAAAAAATGTTCTCTCAACAACAAATAATAGATTTGCACTAGATTTTCCACTGCCGCCTCCGTCTGTTGCTCGTACCTCCGTCTTCTCAGTCGCCAATCAATCTCATTCGTCGTAGGAGGAGGGAGAGAACGAAAGATAGAGACAAACTGAGAGAGAAAGAGACGGTGGGGGAAGAGTGGAGATGATGAGAGGCAGCCAGGACGAACAAGTGAGGAGAGAGAGAAGAAGTGGCTACTAGGGCTATTTTTTAAGAGAGTGTGTGAGAGCAGAGAGGAGGAGAGGAGGAGAGAAACGAGAGAGTGAGAGAAGAGAGAAAACAAAGAGAGAACTTTTTTTTTGAGAAAATAGGACGAGAAATTGAGTTTTATTTAGATAAATCTAGTATTTTTAAGAATCAAAATTAAAAAATAGTATAGAGCAAATTTGAACTTAAAAATATGTCATTTGAATAATTAGCAATCTGTGAATGACTTTTGTCAAAATTTAAATTTTAATTGTGACATTCAACATAATTAACTCGATTTGATTGGGTTGTGAAAACTTCCAACTTTGGTGACAACTAAGGTTGCTCACAGGTTTCGGAGACTATCGAACTGAATCGAATATCTGGATTGAAAAGAATCGAAACCGAAAAAACCGTTGACTTTTGACTTTTCTCTAACCGAACTGTACCTAAATTTTATTAGCATGGTTTTGAATCTTAGACAATACCTATACCGAAAACAGTCTCGAATTAAAAAACCGAAACTAATACTAAAAATTATATATATATAATTCCAATTTTAGCTAGTCAACTAAACTTGAAATGAGAACACTAAAAATTTCAAAGTATGAAAATATGATTTAAGTGATTAGCTGCTGTCAATTCATTTCCTTATTTGTGTTTTGTTAAAATTCATGATCTTCGTAATATGTCCATATCTAACAAGTTTCGGCGCCCATATCTAATGATGCAACTTGCCAGATTCTATATTCAGTAATTTCTTGTATTAGGCTACAAGGCATGCAAAAATGGAGGCAGTAGATATTCTACTTGAGTAGTGGCAGAAAGATGGACTTTCCGAACAAGAAGTTGCTGAAAAGTTTTCAAAATGCTCTCTTTATATTAGTTTTCAAACAAGAAGAATTAAATATTGTAGTGTTTCTTCGACATATAATACTGTTCATTATATTTGAGACTTTGGTTGTATGGTAGTATAATTTGTTTGTACTTTTAAGACATGCTCAATAGGATATTTTTATATTTAAGTTAAATTTTAGTTAAGAAAATCCTCGATCTTTGACCATCTTAGAACCGTTTTCTCCGATTACAAGTAAAAATGTTTATCTCCACTCAGATAGCCATCCTTGCATTTATAGTTTCTTTTTTCTTTAGTGCTACGTAATGAGTGATCAATATAACAACATCAATAAATTGGAAAACAAAAACAAAAGTTGAAACTTTCAATTTGCTCAGAAAAAGCTTTTGATTTTCAATTTTATAAAAAAAAAAACACACACACACACAACAATCTGAGTTTCAATTTTAATTTTGAAAAAAAAAGGAGCATTTTATTTAATTGCTTCAT
This sequence comes from Flueggea neowawraea, assembly GCA_948243855.1. NCBI lineage: Eukaryota > Viridiplantae > Streptophyta > Magnoliopsida > Malpighiales > Phyllanthaceae > Flueggea > Flueggea neowawraea. The sequence continues at coordinate 4,130 of CAODLS010543728.1, read as the reverse complement.
TTCAAGATGGTATTATCAATTTTGTGCAGAGCATTTTCTTTTTTATTTTTTCCAATTTCATAAAAATAATTCAACTAGGCCTTTGAAATAAATTTATTATTTTTGTACTAAGATTCCAATATATATATTTACGCATCTTGGTAAAAAAAAAAAGTTATATAACAACGAGAAGCTAGAAAAGACAGCGTCAAAGAAATAAATTGAAATGAAATATTCATGTACCATGCAACATTACAATAGTTAATACGAGAAAAAGTAAAGTTGGAAAAAGAAAGAAGAATGTAAATTATTTTTATAACTGAGAAAAATTTGTGTCAATGAGATTTATTTTAGTTCTAAATGGAAAATTTTGTAAATTATTTGTTAAATTTTCATTTCTTCAAATTCTACGCACTTTTTTTGTACACAAATTTATAAAAATTGGAAGCGCAAAAATGTAAAAATGGTGTTCATCAAGCTGTTATTGAAATATCAAAATCTTGATTTTAAGATAAAAAATAGGATAATATTAAAGTAATAATAGAATCTATTCCTATATTATTTAAGCTTTCTTATGAGAGTTTGATCAGGTTCTTAAGTAGATTGCATTTATTGAATTGAACTTTAAACTCCTTTTAGATGTGAGTATGGTTTTGCTATATTATATTTGATTTTTAATTCAGTATTTCTTATATGCAATTCAGATTTATTCAAGTCTGTCAAAATCCTTGCTAATATGGACTCGATTTTGTTTAATTGTTTAGTTAGAGATCACAAAAAACCTAGTTGTTTTTTGGGTTTTCTTATTAGATTTTGATTAAGTTTTTTCATTTGTACGAGATTTTATTTTTGTTGGGGAAATTTTTGGTTAAATTTAGTGTATTTTATTGAACATATATCAAACCAATTAAAATTTAGCATATGTAAAGTAATTTTTTTAATTTATTAATGACTTTTTTAATTAACCCAGGTTAACTTCAGTTTTTTGTTTAAAAAAACCTAACCCAAGTTAACTCTCTCTCTCTGCTTACGTCTCTCTCTTTCTCAACTACACTGTCGTTTTCTCCTTTCCACCATCATTTGCGTCTCTCTGCTTACTCCACTGCCGTTCTCATCTCTCCACCACCATTCTCGTCTCTCTGCTTACTTCTCTCTCTTTCTCAAAATCACTGCCGTTCTTGTCTCTCCACCACCATTCTCGTCTCTCTCTGCCCTCTAACCCAGTTACCCAGATCTAAGAAAGCCAAATTCTAAAAATTGGTACAGGTAAAATGAGGAAAAATAAATTGGTGCATGTGTGCTGATAAAAAAGAATTGAAGCAGATAGATGAGAATGATGGTCTGGAATCAATTTGCTCTTGTACGACAATGGAGATTTTTTTTGAACTTGGGTTAACTAGAGTTAGTTAAAAAACCAAAAAAAATAAAGATAAAATTCATTAATAAAATAAAAAAATTATTTTACATATATTAAATTTTAATTAATCTAGTGAATATTCAGACATATATACTAAATTTAGTCAAAAAATTTCCATATTTATTTTAGAAGGACTTCAACAAACTAAACTGTAGATTAATAAATTATAAAAAAATTAAAAAAGGTCACATTTTTTTAGACATGAACACTTAGACACGAAAGTGTTCGTTCAAGTCAATTTCCGGGGAACGTTGAACTCATTCTGCGGTCATCACTTACAATCATTGGTCCAAATTACTTATACAAATATGTCATACGACACAATATTAACAGCTTGTACTTTCCAACTTCTACTTCTTAATAATTCTAATAACTATATAATTATTTAATATCCATACCAACTCGTGTATCTTATCATTAGCACACCATACATATATATATATATATATATACCCCACCAGCATTCCATTTTTTCATACACTAAAAAGTCTTTCATTTCCTTCCGCATACACTGAAAAGAGAAATAAAAAGGTTTCTTGTTTTGGGTTGAACGTGAACTTGTAGTGATCTTTCTTTAACAATGGAGAGTGTCGATCTTTATAAAGCAGGAAGTTTACATAGAGGAGGTTCATTTCTTTGGAGAAGCAATGGTGATGAAGCTTTTTCAAAATCTTCTCGGGAAGAAGATGATGAGGAGGCTCTGAAATGGGCTGCACTTGAAAAGCTTCCTACTTTTAACCGTTTAAAGAAAGGGTTATTAACTACTTCCCAAGGTGAAGCCAGTGAGATTGATGTACATAAACTTGGGTTTCATGAAAAAAAGGGTTTGATTTATAGGTTGGTGAAAGTTGCAGAAGAGGACAATGAGAAGTTCTTGTTGAAGCTTAGGGACCGTATTGACAGGTGATCATGATCGTATTGACAGAAGAGCTCTTTTTTTTTTTTATGTTTTAGTACTAAAATGTTCTGGTTTCTATGCTTTTTCAGAGTTGCCATTCGGCTTCCAACGATTGAAGTTCGATACGAGCATTTAAACGTTGAAGTAGAGGCTCATGTCGGAAGCAGGGCTCTGCCGAGTTTCTTTAACTTCTTTGCTGATATTATAGAGGTGAAAATACTGTTAAGGCTGATAACAACTACAAGTTACTTAATTCAGTTCATGGTGTTGAACATTTCTCTTTTGAATGTGAAGGGTTTCTTGAATTCTCTTCATGTCCTTCCTAGTAGAAAACGACGCATTCAATACTCAAGGATGTCAGTGGAATCATCAAACCATCAAGGTGAAATAGCCTGCAGAATGGCATTGAATATTTCAAATTTAAAATTCTGTATTCTTTTCCCTCATTCTCTTGATATGGTTTTTATTTTGCAGAATGACATTGCTTTTAGGTCCTCCAAGTTCTGGAAAGACCACACTGTTGTTGGCTCTGGCTGGAAAGCTTGATCCTACCTTGAAGGTAATTGATACTGGATTTTTCTTTTACAACCACATAGGGTTAAATCTCAATGGGTTGGGGCAGCAATGACACTCTATCCCTTACAATGCCCCATCTCGTATTTGATTCCTCTGCGAAGGATTCAACCGGTCTATCAATGATTAAGACTGAATTTTAGCTTTCTAGTGCTAATTTTAATTCTACAATCATTATGGTCTCATTTGAGATGTTTCTTCTGCAGACGTCAGGAACAGTGACATACAATGGGCACAAGATGAACGAATTTGTACCGCGAAGAACAGCAGCATATATCAGTCAACAAGATGTCCATATGGGAGAGCAGACAGTGAGGGAAACCTTAGCCTTCGCTGCAAGAAGCCAAGGCGTTGGACATCGTTATGGTTAGTATACTAATTTCTGTTTTTAATCGTAATTTGGACAAAATAATTAGTCAGAACTGATCATTAATGTTGGCACATGTAGAGATGCTGGTAGAGTTAGCAAGAAGAGAGAAAGCAGAAAACATCAAGCCTGATCCTGATATTGATGTCTTCATGAAAGTAAGAAAATCTCTATGCGAAACATGTCTGTTGAGAAAGATAAAACGCGAAGGCACCAATTACTTACAGATCAGTACATATTTTTCATTGTTGCTTTGCACTGATAATGTCTTGTCTGGTTTAGGCAATAGCAACAGAAGGCCAAGAAAGTAATGTCATTACCGACTATGTAGGTGATTTCATTAGAGAAAACTTTCTGATCAGACGTTAATCGGGTTTCTGGATGATTAAGTTCTGTTGTCTTGTTGAATTTGCAGGTTTTAGGACTAGAAATATGTGCAGATACTATGGTAGGAAATGGAATGATTAGGGGTGTATCCAGTGGGCAAAGGAAGCGCGTTACAACCGGTATATTATTCCATTAGTCCATCTTAAGTTAATTGAATCTGCTGCAACTATGAACTTTATCAATTGAGTTGGTTCAAAATTTCTGATAATCAAATCGCAAGTGAAATGTTGGTTGGACCGTCGAAGGCACTTTTCATGGATGAGATTTCCACTGGCTTGGATAGTTCAACAACCTTCCAGATCGTTAACTCAATAAAACAATATATCCGAATCCTGAATGGAACCGCAGTTATTTCTCTCCTGCAGCCTCCGCCGGAGACTTATAACCTATTTGATGACATTATTCTCTTGTCCGAAGGCCAGATTGTGTATCAGGGTCGGCGTGAACATGTACTTGAGTTTTTCGAATACATGGGATTCAAGTGTCCTGGAAGAAAAAGTGTAGCAGAC